>JAJJMB010017057.1:449521-516934 GCA_023531105.1 Papaver atlanticum
ACTAGATAATTGCAGTTTATTAGTTTTCGATTGATTTGATTGACTAACGGTTGTTGAACTTTGATTGCACCTAGTTTGTTTATTCTTGAGAATCTTCTCTTCTGATATAAGATTCACTCAAACTAGATCGAAATGTCGACGGGATCTTTAGAACTGTTTGTAGATCTAAAGACATCTTGTGATAATCCATTGTTAACAGACTCCGTTCTGTGCATGATTGATCACAAGAGATTCAAGTGGTGTTGTGCAGGTTTAATTGAAGATTTGAAGACGAAGAAGATTTCTTATTGGTTTCTCATATCTTTGTGTAGCACAAACCTTGATCGGCTGGGATCCAACTAGAATCGGATTTATTCGATTGATTAGTTGTGTTAGATCGGCATCGCTTTATAGTTTCTTGTTGGATTCTATATTGATTGATTGCAAATCTAAACTCTGCTACTTCGGTAGTTGTTGGATAGATTGATCTAACCATGCAAAGGAGTTTATTAGTTTAAACGGAAGAGCCTTTGCATATGACTTGAGATATCTTTATCTTAAAAGAATCAATAGAGTTGTTACCAAACAGATTTGTTGTTCCTTTACTATTTGGAATACGATCCAAAGGAATTGTTCCAGTGCGTGCACTTATTGAATGTCGAAAGCACAGGGATACTGAAGAAACTAAGTGAACTAGGTTTAGTTTCTTGGTGATCATTCTTTTCAGAGTATCAAAGATAAAGAAGTGTAATATAGTCGAGTTCGAACCATATAGACTGTTGGTGCTCAAAAGAGTTTTTTAGCAAAGCAATAATATAAAGCTGAATTGTAATTGAGTTTTGAAATGCAGTAAACGATAACTGTAAAAGAAAGAAATAAATGATTGTAGTATCTACCAAGACTTTGAGGTTTCACCTAATGTATTCAAGTATGTATGTGATCAAATTATAACTCAAATAGAGACGAATAATGATTCGTTCTACCCAGCAGATATAGCAAATTAGGATCTTAATGTAACTAACACAAATACCATTTCATGATGATTGATTATATTTCTAAAATAAATCTCAATTGAGAAATGTCACAGGGATTCCCTAGCATTCAATGTATCCGGAAATCACAATGAATCTAAGAAATTTGTAGACACTATCAACACAAAATTGCAATCAATCATAGACAAAGAAATGGATTAAAACATGGAATTTATCTATGATCACTACAAAGAACGCACATTAGGCTTCCCCTCTTGTCTTAGGCAGAGAGGGGTTTTAGCTTCTCATTGTTGTACTGGAACCCATTAGAGAATACTATTGAAAAACAACCAAAACAACCAAAGAAAAAACTACAACAAGCTCCAGCTAGAAAACCAAAGAAAAGAAATATATGGAAAGTGGTATTCCGGCGTACCATTCTTGGTTGATTAAGCTCATCCTTTATACAACAACAACTTTACTTCTTCTCTAACTACTTGATTCAAACACTTCCTGGATTTGGGGAAAACACTCCATATAGCTGTAAGACATATTTCTGCTCACACCATTACCTGTATTTGACTCTATAGAAATAACTCTCTTCTTATAATTTCTCACAATTCAGACAATACAAACATCAACCAAAATTCCCCATCAATGCAACCATCATAGCCCACTGACTTAGCATTCAACACTCATTTTCTTTCCTCTGTCTTTGTAAACTCAACAACAACCATTTTAGAGCTGAGCTCTATACAGCCAACACACGCACCCTTTCTTTGTTTGCTGCCAGCATATGCCAAAGCCCAGTCCAGCCACTGACTTCCAAATTCCGGCCATTTCTCACCTTTCCACTCTGGCCTCAGCATCTAAGTCCATCTTCCATCCATCTACCACCGATTGCAAACTGGCCAAACATGCTGGCCCTAACTTAGCTGCCATCACTTCCACCACGGCTGCAACCAACACCAGCATCTCAAGTAACTTGTATACTGCCAGTTCATTCTCCATCCCGTTCTAGCACATCGACAATTGCTCTTCTCTGTCCAACTCGTCTTCAATTAGTCTGCAAAGCAAACCAACTAAACCCATAGTAACCATTACACTCTTGCTGTAAAATCACCATTGGATACGAAGCTTCAACCATCTCCATTCACATATGCAGATCCGCATACAGCCACCTTGACCACACCCATTATTGACAGCCATGAATCAATAGAACTTCCACTGATTTGGAATTGAAGGCAAGCCCTAATTTGAATCAAAAACTCAGACCCATTGTAGACCATCGAACCAACCACTACTGACACAAACCCATTGCAATCAGCCATTGACCGACTCGTTTTCACCTGAATTTCGGCTCAACAAATCCTCCATTTTCCATCTGAGCATCACCTCAAATTTCAGGCCACATCAACCATCACTGCCAGCAATTTGCACTTCAGTTCAAATCGAACCAATAAAACAAACCCATTCGAGGCATCATACACAACACCACTGCTTTCCATCAAATCAGCTATCACTCGCGCCCATGGAATGAACCCCCAGATCTGTTGCCGCTTTAGCTTGCAGTAAGCGGTTTATACTCTTATCTTTATACCTGCAGACAATCCATTACCATCGGCAGTTCCATAGCTCGAGCAATTAAACCCAGTTCAGTTAACACCAATTTCAGTTCGAATCGAAACACTCCGAATACAAATCAAACTCTTTCTAATGCCTTCGAATACATCCTCTTAATCTGTCCAGAACCCCTAATTCCTTCTTCTTTTAACTGAACTCTAACACCACTCTTCATCGTCTCAATTTTGTTTATCCACTTCTGGTAATGATGATGCTCAACGCCACCAGCTTGATTGAGAAATTGGTTTCTCTTGTTTTGGTAAAGTAGAGAAGATGCTGATGAAGAATTTAGAACATACTCATAAGAGATGTGGTAATAGAGTAGGCCACGTCTCACATTTCTCTCTAGCCGCTGGTGGGCTGGGCTTGTTTACACGGCAACTTTGTAACCTGGACGTGAAGAAATGTAGCCAAGTGGGTGGTGCCGTGATTAGGCTTTGCTCATATTTCTCGCAAACACGGTTTAACTCCTCATTTAGCCAATTATTCTCCAGGTGAATAGAATTTCTTGTATCACCTATAAAAGCTCTAAAAAAACTATTAACAAACTATCGAGACCTAGCTAGTATAAATGTGGGTATAAAAGTGTCGCACTTGCGTGCTTATCACTTGGTCTCAACTATACGAAGTTGGTTTAGATTTTGTATATCGGTTTAATTCTGAGAGTATTCAATTCTGGACTTAGTCCCGGGGTTTTTCTGCATTTGCGGTTTCCTCGTTGTGTCTTTTACTTTTCTATTTCCGCAATTATAATTGTGTATTATAATTAAAAGTAAAATACACAAACGTTAACTCCGTATTACTTGATAGTGATCCTATAGAGTTTGGTTAAGTCCGAACCTATTATCAAGTAATCACACTTTTATTGTTGTATTGTCTCGATCTCGTATCCATAGACGATCACACAAAGTGTGAATACCGATTTGTCGTATTGTCTCGACTTTGTCCATAGACAATCACTTTCGGTAAGAGGACTTATAGGTGGATATTTTAAAGATTGTGGTGTATTTGGGTACCCTCGTCTTTTAACATGGCTTGCAATTGTTGACAATGATTTCGAGATCGTCTGCGTACTTGACAAGAGAAGTCCAACTATAAGTGGAGATTGCGAGATACAAGGATTATATATGGTATACATTGATTATTTGTATGAATTATTAAATAATTGGTTTAACTGAACCATGTCAACTGAAACCACTGCACTGCATGTAAACTTACCCAGCAACCGATGAACCAATTTAGTAGATACGGTATCTTGAGATATTTGGAGTCTTTGAACTGGGTCCAAGATGGAAACCGACTCATGTTTGCCTTGCGCTTTAACCCGACTTCCTTTCAAAACGATTCCTGGAGTGTTGGAATCTACCCCTAATATCTGAGAGAGATAATGTGTCTCAGATAATGTGCAAAGTTAAATATGCCTTTTTTTTTTGCTAGGTCAAAATGGTTTATTAAAGCAAAAAAACGTAATTACAAGAATTACAAAGTGGGAGGCTCAAGGCCCCCCCACCCCCCATAAACCACAGGGGAGAAAAAATAACATCAAAATAACACAAGAAGCTCTTAAACACAAATAACTAACAAAAAGAAGAAAAATAGGAACTTAAAAACGTTTTCTCCCCTTTCCAACCTTAAAATTCCTCTTCTTAGGTTGGAGACCAGTAAGAATTTCCGCCAAAACATCAGGGTCTCCATAAAAATCATTATATTCATCATCATAAGTATCTTCATATTCATCTACATCAGAAGCATAATTACCACCATGATTAAGCTACATAGGAGTTTGAGGTTTTTTCTTTGAGACTCTCTCCAATAACTCCTCTTTTTCCTTAAAAAACTCCTTTCTATAGGCTGGATTTCTAATGAAGTTAGCACGCACTTCATCATTATGAATTTTGCTTGCCTCCTCTAAGTTAAAATGCCAACTTATAGCATACTTCGTTTTCTTAATTGAATAATTAAAAACTTACCAATCTATTTATAAGGGAACAAAAATTAGAAAAATGTTAGGAAAATAAATATTTTATTGTTGCTTGAAGGTCCTGAAAAATTGATAAAATTATATATGATGATAAGGAAGAACGTTTCTTATTCTGAAAACATATGGTATGTATATGTACAAGAGCATGATGCATCGAGTGTATTTATCTATCTTGGATGTGATTTGGATAAAAGAGCTTAAAAAGATGCTAAAAGTGCTTTTCAATACGCAAGGAACTTCGATGTAGAATTTGAACGTTATTTCTTGGTGTAAGAAACAAACCAATTTATTTTTAGCTATATATATGTGTGATCCTAATTATGCTTTCTGTTTGGAGTTCGCCAAATCCCAGATAGATCTTTTTTTTTTTGTGTATGAAATTATACAGTAATGTTCTTACTTTCGAGAAAATGACAAAGTAAAAATTATACTACACATTATATCATCTACACAAATGCAAGACACCATCATTAGTCAACAAATTGATGAAGTGACGGTTATATTGTCAAGAGATTGGCCTCCCAGGTCTAGCTCCAGATGATATTTTACCACAACTGAACGAAGCAAATATTTGAACTTAGATTTTTGAATGATATCATGCGTATGCATCCAAAAAATTAATATGGAGATTTAGGTTGGCAACCTGAAACTAAGCAAAGAGATTTAAATGCAAAATAACTTAGCCAAAGCTCGATTAACTGAGAAACAACCTTATAGTTTCAGGCTTTAATTTTTGATGCTTAGAAGAGTATTAACTGAGAAATCATTTTCAAGATTCTTCGGAAGACGTTTGAGCATCAACTGACATAACCACCTATAACTTTTGAAATTTTCAAATTTTCTCCCAATTTTTAATTTTTTTTATGAACACTTACATAATTTTTTAAATAAGTTATACAAAATTTGAAAGCAAAATTATTCATCCTCTAACTCTTACATTTCAATTCTATGGTTTTGACTATCTATTTTTGTGTATCCGTACTCTACTAAAAAATGGTATGTTGGAATCAACCCTGCCTTCAGGTGTCTAACGTTTCGGATACAATTTATATGGATTTTTATATTTGTATATCTTTCAACATAGATTGGTTTATTGGATACACTTGATTAACATCATTGATTGTAATAATCTTGGACATACATTATTCAATGAAGATTTAAAACCAGCGATTTGAAAGAACAATCAAGAATAATTCTATTAACGGATGTAGGAAAAAAAGACGAATATAATACAAATATTAACATCGACAATTAACAGTAAGTCAACATTATGTTAGTTGACAAACTCTGACAACAATCTAATTGATAGACTAACTGAAGTCTTTCAAAGTTCCTTTGCTCTATCAAGCTAAAGAAATGACGTCACTGAAAGCTTGGATTTTATCAATTCAAACCTAAGGGAACACAACTCATTAACGAAGATATCAACCATTTCGCGAAAGGTGGAAAGGTAAGTGACCTGAAGAAAAGCTCAATGGCGTACATAAACTGTGGAACGACAAGGACAGTAATATACTTTTACCAAATAGGAGCACCCAGAGCCACATGTTTTACGTGTGCAAGCTGATAGTACCATTTTGTTTCGAAATAAGTTTAACATTTTTCACTTTTAACCTAATAAATTTTTTGAATATCAACCACAACACAAGAAAGGATCCCAACAGCGAAAATAGGAAAGACATAAAAAGGACGATATATGTTGATCTATTATTATGTTTGGATAAATATTAATGCAATACAATGACTCAGCAAGTTGTAGATTCCTAATAAAATACACGATTATTCGAACCATTAGAAAACTCGCTCATCTTCCCAGAGAATGCTCATGACGAGAGAATCACAATAACTTTGGGAAAGAGAAGAACAATATGAAAAACAAACTTGAAAAAATGGAAGGAGTTAACCTCATGTATTTTTTTCTACGAGTAATAAGAGTCAATTTATCTTATTGATTAAAGATAAAAACTTTCAAAATGATATTATGAATCACCAAAATTGACAAGTTGTGGCAGGATTATGTCGCGAGAGAAAATCTTACCAGCGCAAAGAGACGGTCGCTTACGAAGTAGAAAAATGGCCACAAAAGGGTCGAAGACTGACCAATTCATCCAAGAGTGAACCAAAGTCAGGAACATATTTTTGTTATGAGGTAATAAAAATTCCTTTGATTCGTTAACCTGCTGAGATATTGAGAGATTTACATGACTTTTTTTTTTGCTAAGTCATTAGTTTATTAAAGAAAAAAAACGTAATTACAAGAATTACAATTTTGGAGCATAAAGCTCCCTACCCCCATAAACCAAAGGGGTTAAAAAACCTCAAAGAAATAGCTAAAAAAAAAAACCTCAAACAAGAAAATTAAAAGAAGCTACCTAAATCTATATCCAACTCCTTTCAATTTACTTTTGCTGTTACCAACTCTATATGATTTGCTCTTGGGAAAAAAATCAGCCATAATATCCGTATCAAAGGCATAATTGCCAGATAAATCTTCATCTTCATCCACATAGGATTCTCCATCTTCATCCTCATAAGCAAAGTTACCAGGAACAAGCTTAATAGGAGAAAACTTATTAGGAGATTGAGCTGGTTTCTTAGTTGACATTCTATCCATTAGCTCATTTTTCTCCTTGAAATAGTCTTGTCTAAAGGCGGGATTTCTAATGAAATTAGCACGCACTTCATCAATCTGAATTTTGCTTGCCTCCTCTAGTTCTTCCTAAGACAAAATATTATTCTTATCAAAAACTATATCCTCCAGCCCGAGTTGTGTTTCCTTGTTATGATCAGCGTCACGGCTTGGAGTTTCCTCATTAGATTTAGAATCTTTACTAAAAAATGATTCCAATTTAGCATCAGATTGCAAGGAATTCGTAGCCATGATTTTTGCAGCTTGCTTGACCACTTTTCTAACTTGTTTCCTTGCTAGAATATCTGCATCAACTTCACCCCATTCTTTCGAACCCATACTACCATCTGAATCACTTGAATTCTCTAAAACTTGTTCCTCCTCCTCCTCCATAACCTCACTAATATTAGCAAGGACTAACTCAGAAGATAGAACGTCATACTTGTTATTAACCACTACTTCCGTTCTGAATAGATCATCCACAAAAGGAGTATCAAAAGAAGTAAATTTAAAAGGAGTACCTTTGTTAGGGGAGTTCTTACCTTTTACTGGTGTCCAAACTTCTTTTTCCGAAACCTTACTAACAGCCTTGCCAATGATAGGTGCAATATTTGCACTAGTTAGGTACTCAAATGCTTTGCTTTCTTGATAGTTTTTATATCATTATGCTTTGATTTTGTTTATTTTGAGTTTCTTAGGTGTTTGAGACCATCTTGACCAAAAGGGAGTGGAACTCGCTCAAATCCGAGATTTCTTCACATCACCTTGAAGAGGACGAAAAGACGAAGCCATTGGCGAAAGAATGGATTCATTCCGACGTTGTATGAAGAAGTTACGGGCAATTGAAGCGAGTCAAAGTTGCAAAGGTGTCCACTGCACCGAATTGCTAAAGGCACCAGGAGGATTGCTCAGGGAACACCATCTTTTCCCCTGCAATCGGCAATGCTGATTCTTATGGCCAGCGTGATTTGGTCTGGAGAAGCTCGTGTTTGGTGACAGAGAAACGATATTTCCGGTGATAGGGATGGAGACTGGAATCTTAGAACTGTGGTTAGTTCATAGTGGTGACGAGTTTTGGTTGGCTGGTTATCATCGTAGGTTGAAGGCTATGAATACGAGGGTAGTTCCATGGCTGTGATCGATGGAGGAGGAGGAGTCTGTGTATTACAAAGCTCGGAAATGATTGATCGTGGTGATGGTACTGAGTTTCTGTGAAGTTCTAATGGTAATGAATATTAAGAAGAGCTCGAGCTACTGATGGAACTCGAGTCATAACGGCGATGATAGTCGTGGGTTTTGAGCATCTGCCAATATTGGCAGTAATGGAGAAGAGCTCGTGCTTTGATGGAAGTGTGACGTAGAGGTGATGATGCTGTCTCGAGAAGGCTGTCGATCACAATGGGATTGATAGTAACGTGATCATACTCGAGTCTGTCATGGAAGAGGAGATGGAGGAGCTCGAGTATTGGAGCTGTTAGTGTTGCTGCAATTACCGGAAACTGGTGACGAGAAGGGAGATGCTGTGGTTTCTGTTGCTGCAGTGACTGATGGAAACGAAACTGAAATGATTAATGGAGGTGCTGTTCGTGGTGTGTGGTGCTGTTGGCTGTCGAGCATGAGGAATCTGAGAAGAGTATGACAGTGGTGATTGATAGGAGGAGTGCACGGTAACTGCATGGAGAGGCTCGAGTTGAAGTTGAGATAATGGATCTCATCGGTGATTGAATAATAAAAACTCGAGTTGAAGGCGGACAGTGACAGAGAAGATGTTGGTCTGATGATAACACTTTGGATCATGGAGCTGTTACGGAGTTGGAAAACTCACTGAGGACCTGGTATACGTGAGTATTGGCCGGAGTTGTAAATTCAGGGACTTTGGATTCTCACGGAAAGAGAAGTGCCCGTGAAATATTGAACGGAAAAATAAAAGTCCAGAGACTTTGAAAACTCACGGTGACTTGAGCGTCCGAGGGAATGACCAAGGAAAGCTAAAAATTCAGGGAAAATTATAACTCACGGTCGGGAATGTGTCCGTGAATGAAGAATAAAGATATACAGTCAGTTTCAGGGAACTGACAAGCTAAGATTATATTTGGGCCGGACTTTCCAGTCTTGTGCGAGCCCATTGTGCAGAATTTCACACGGCCAGACTTTGGGACGTGACTAGAGAAAGGAAGTTGCGACTCCAACTTGGAAACCTTTATAAGAGGTACTTTTATTGTTTATAATTTTTTTTAACATACTTTGGAAGAGGAGAACAAGAGATAGGGCTTGGCGGTTTTGGCGTTCGATCATCACGATTCAACCTAGGGTTTGCTCTTTTTTTTTTTCATATTATTTTTCATGGGTTTTGAGAAATCCATGAGTAGCTAAACACTTCATATTGGTTAAGGATGTAGTCGGATATCATAAACATGCTACTAAATTAATATATTGGTTTTGTTATCTCAATCAAATTATTATTGTCTTGTTATACGATTTATTATCGCGTATGATTGTATGATTGTTTGTTTAGGAGCGCTACTAAATGACCATGAATGCATATCTATAGCTAGACTAGGGTTTTGAGATACGTAATTGTTGATAAATCTTGTAATAAGTAGCATATTGTGATTACCAATTGTATTCAAAACCTTTGTGTGATTGCAAGTAGAAGCTTGACCTATGTTAAATAGTTTACTCGTAGTATTTCTATTGCATGGATTAGTCTAATTCTTAGAACTTAAGGCTCTTGGAGGATTAAACCTAATAGCACGTTGCATTAGGTTGTTCACTGAGTAGTATTCATATATTAATCGTTATGGTATGTGATGACATAAGGAATTTACCGGAGTATGCTCTCGATGGGGTACTTTAGGACTCTTGATAATGAATGATTGAGTGACAACACCAGTTATTAGTCGAAGTGCATGTATTATGATTGATGATGAACCCTTAACCAGTATTCTCAACTTATTGATTCTCTTTATTCATTCTTTGCTATTATTAATAGTTTAATTATTTTAGACCTAAATCAAAAATCCCCCCCCCCCCCCCCCAGGCTATTTAAGTTTTCAATTACGAATAACAAACCATATCTCCTTGTGGAACGAATCTGTTCTTATAACTATACTATTATTTATAATTGTGAAGTGAAAGAACTTAAATTATTTTTGCGTCGGCTGACAACCGACCAGCCAACCAAATCCATGTTATGTTTGGATTCAGAATTTTGCATGGACACAGACATTGGCTTGGTTACGGACTGAGTTAGGCCACGGACAATACTACTTTGCATGTTTTCTGCCAAACTAGGGTTCACTGACTTTTCCTAAACAATTGTGTGAACGTTATCAACCAAAGGAGAATTTAGCTTGGACACGGAAATTCCAGAAATAGAATTTTGCACGTGTCTTGCCATAATAGGTTTCACGGACTTCCCTTCCAAATTTACATAGTTTTGCTTGGACACGTTTGTTGTACCTTCCTTGGTCACGGAACTTTCATCCAGATTGGAATTTAAGTTGTGCACGGTCTTGTTTTCCAAAGAAGTATTTGGTTTGGCTACGGACACAGATTGTACCAAAACAACGGACTCCAAACTGGAGTTTGTTTTGGATACGACATTGATTTTCCCAGTCCTGGAACTTCCCAATTTTCGTGAAGCAATAGCAGCCTGTGCCGCAATGGCATTTTTACACTTCATCAATTTCATCAGTGCTTCACGAAAAGTTATTTCAGAATCAGCCAATTCTTTCTCCAAAAGTTCAGTGCTAAATTGAGCTAAAATATCATCACCACTAATTGAAACTGAAGCAAAAGTTTTATTTTCATGACTTGCATGAGTTGCATGGGCAATTGCAGCCTTATGCTTCTCAAAATCTTGTTCAAATTGTTTAGTATTCACCAAAATCTCCTGATTTCCATCAACGCCCACACTAACTTCTGGTACTCCAACTTTAGATTTGACTTGCCACTTCTTACCAGCATTTGGAACATAATCTCCCTTGGAATTCTTCTCACCCGTGGCTGCTTGAGGCTGTTTCTCCTTGTGCACTTCAGTTCTAGATGATTGTTTTTTGCATTCAGAATCCAAGTATCCAATAATATTGCACTTTGAACAAAACTTAGGATACTTTTGAATATCAATATATTGCCAAAACTCTTTTCCACCTGCTGTTAGATGAATTCTTTCTGGGATGTGTTTAGCAAAATCAATATCTATTAAAACTAAAGTATAGAATCCATAATCAAGTTGTAATGTTTTTTCATCAACCACAATTGGATTTCCAAGAATTTTCTCCATTGAAAGCAAAGAATTTTCAGTCCAAAGCTCAATAGGTAACTCTGGAAACATAACCCAAACTGCAGCATGAGATGTACGTTGTTTATTAGGGTTGAAGCCTGGATCCCAATCTTAAAGCTTCAACAAGTGATTATCAACCATAACAGCTGGACCATTACGAATCTTCTTTTTATCCTCCGGAAATGAAAGCATAACAATGAAGAAACCTTTAGCCATTGGAAGAAATTTTATACGTTCAAGTTTCCATTGTTCTAAATGTTTCTTCTTAACTTCTGAAAATTTTAAACCCGTGAAATCCAACCAAGCTATGAAGCTATGTTGAAATCTTTTGCAACCCTCTTGAAAGAATTCTAAAGGGGTTTCTAACGCTGGTTCACCCTCCTTTAGAGGTGGATAAGGTAACTTGGAAAGATCAATAGATGTTGGAACTAGGGTTTTCTTTCCTTTAAGAATATCTGCCCCTGATTTCCATTGATTTTAACAGTGTTAGATGTTGTAGCAACATGCTGAGATGAATCAATCATCATAAAAACAACCGTAGTTGATTTAGATGATCAAAACGCTGTAAAACTAAACCCTATACGTGAAGAAAAATTGGAAAAGAAAAAATCGCCTTTGGGAGAAAAAATCGCCTTTGAAAGATTTACATGACCGTGATAAAAACTTCCGAAAACATAATCTTGAGAAAAATGTATTGAGTGCGTTCACCCGTCTTAAATGTAATTTGTATAAATTCGCTTTAAAGTACGAAGTCCGAAGTAGTTTTCAAAACATGTGGATCTTTTAACATAAAACATAAGCCTTATTAAACAAGATAGGTCATCTTCAGCATATATATATATTCCTAATAATGCTCCAACTCTTTATTCGAAGTTCACGGAATCCTCAGTTAGATAGTGATGTTCTTAATATAATCCAGAAAACACTATAAAAGGATGATGATATATACATGCACCAAGTAGTGTCCAACCAATGAGATTTTAAGAGATACCAATCTTTTGAGCAAGATGTCCAAGTTTCATTACATTATAACTAAGTTTCTTGATATTATAACTTCCTTACAAATAAAAGTTATAATTTGCAGCAACTGATGATGAAACCATATTTACTAAAAATGGGTTTCCATGATCTAGCTCCTGGTGATATTTAATACGACAATAAATATATGTAATAGTTTAACTCAGATTTTCGGGTGCCTTTATGCATATTCGCCCTCTTTTTTTTTTGCTCCTTATGGTGAATTAGGTTGGATATATAAAGTGAAGATTGGGAATCAGATGCAGAATAACTTACCAATGCTATCAAATTTATCCAACGAGTGAAGCCTTTCATTCAAAAGGCACTCCAGTAGCATCCACATGGCTCATACGACATATCTGATGAAAATAATGGTAAATAACGGATTTGGATAATAGCGAGGATGATAAATAGATAAAACGTCGCCTTCTTCGAACCCCAACTTCTCCATTAAAAAAAAAAGAATTACGGATTACAATGCTCAAATAAAATCCACCATAAAATTATAAATATGTGAGAAGGAAAAATCGGAAACAAAAAAATAAAATAAAAAAATAACCCAATGAATCTATTTGTGTTCTCATTACTGTTAAATATTATCATGACAAGGTCTGACATGATATGAAGGTAAGATTCAATTTGGAAATGACACTACACAAACACCAAATCAATTGAATGTTAGGTGCACTATACATAATTCATATGAATTTCTGAACATCATAAAATCCAATTCATCAATTGGGCATTTAATCAATTCAACCCCAAAATTATCAATCCCTAATATTTCTATAATATCTTATTAATTAAAATCTCCAACAAAATATTGCTCTTAATACGACACATCATAAAACAATCAGGAAACTGTACATATGAAGAAAAAAAAGAAGATTTTGTACACCAAAATCTAAAAAAATTGGAAAGAAAAAAATAATAAAAATAAGATATCCAAGTTGATAAAACTATAATCATGAAAACAGGGGGAATTACCAGTTAGAAAATTGAGCATACAGAAAAGTGGGTTTTTACTTTTCATTTCAAGTGATCGAAACTTTGTAGATGAGATTAGCATGATACTTAAAATAAGAAAGAATAGGACTTTACATATGTTAAATGTATGATAGAGGCTTCGAGATGAAGTTTTATTTATTTAAAACATAACTAAACTATATTCTAAGAAACACGAATTCTCAATAGAGTTATTGAGACTCATCTTGACAAATTCATTATTAAGTATTAAACTTGCCCAACATTCTAGAAATATTGTGAATTCAAATTGTTTGTGCAGTAATGTTAGATATGATTTTGTTATCGCGTTAAATTTTCATTTGTTGTTATTAGTTAAGCTATGCATCCAGTGTGATGAGTGTAGATAGTTATTTGAATGTAATAATTAATTATATTCAATTGCAATGTTACTTAATACATTTATAAAGGTTTTAATAAGGAAATTGATATCGGTTATATATATATAAAGAAAACAATCAAAAAAATAACATCATGTCATTAGAACACTTAAAACATTTTCTAATAGACATCCATATGTATCACATAATGGAACATGTGGAAATAACCTCAAAATGATTCAAAATAAAATGGATAGTTAGGAAGGATCTGGATACGAGCGAGGATGATAAATGGATAATATGTTGCCTCTTCAAACCCCAACTTCTGCATTTAAAAAAAAAGGAATAAATTGCATCACTCAATTAAAATTCACCATATAGATAAGTAAAAGACTAACCACAAATGAACAAATAAATAACTCAATTCATCCAAAAGGATTGATTTTGATACTTGAAAAAATCGTCAAAATGTTTGACATAAAAGTGATTTATTTTCGTGATATTAGTCAATTTAAGATCCAATTTGAATGACCATTGTATACAAAAACCTAATCAATTGGATGCCATATGTAATATGATTCATTCGACTTCGCACAAATTGAAAAATACAATTCATTAATGTTGTATTGAGTACAAAATCACTCATAAAACTATCCAAACTTTTATGTTTGATTTTCCTTTTAAACTTATATTTATCTTTCTTTGGGGTTTCCCTTCAAGAAAAAAATCTAACGTTTGATTTTTAAAAATTGGACCTGATTGTGGTTATGGTATGAGTCCAGATTGGGTAATTATAAGACTGGTGTATGAAAAAAATAATGGTTGTGCTCCATTGTATTTGATATATTCGATTTAGCCTGTTATACTTATAAACCTAATTGAACAGGTATGCGGTATGTTGTAGGCATTCATGTTTTGGGTTGGAAGAAATCAATATGGTAGGTTAGCATGGTGAAACTGATTTTTCTCATATTTGTTTGATTTATGAGAATCCAATTTGAAAGCTTCGGGATCTTTATATACTAGATTTGTTGGGCGTCTGTTGTCCACGTGGACTATTCTACTCCCAATTAATATCTTTATCTGCATCATATTTTACAGCTACATTCACGCAATATAGGAGTCTGTTAGCTATCTCCAAGATAAAAAAAACACATGCATTAACTCGCAGACAACACCGTGGATCACAATTTATGTTCCTTCTAGAAAAATGCAGGGCATGTTTGGATGAGATCTTATACGTTGTCACGCAAGTTAGCTAGCTAGGTCACACTCTCGAGGAGATAAACAAACAAAATACAACACAAGGGATGCTAAGTTATACATAGTTATTACTTAGACTACTATCTCACGATTTATTTATTTTTTGCTAGGTCAAAATGGTTTATTGAAGCAAAAAAACGTAATTACAAGAATTACAAAATGGGAGGCTCAAGGCTTCCCCACCCCCATAAACCAAAGGGGCAAAAAATAGCAACAAAAAAACCTAAAAGCTCATAAAATAAGCTCCTAAACACATATAAATAACATAAAGAGGAAATCTAGGAACATTAAAATCGTTTGCGCCTCTTATTTCCAACTCTAAAATTCCTCTTCTTGGGAAGAAGACCAGCAATTATTTGAGTCAAATCAGGGTCTCCATAAGGCTCCTTGTATTCACTTTCATAAATATCATCATATTCATATTCATTTTCATCTGAAGAATAATTACCACCAGGAACAAGCTTAATAGGAGATTGAGCTTTTTTATTAGTTGACATTCTATCCATTAGCTCTTTTTCCTCCTGAAATAGTCCCGTCTAAAGGCTGTATTTCGAATAAAATTAGCACGCACATCATCATTCTGAATGTTGCTTGCAACTTCAAGTTCCTCCTTAGTCAAAATAGTATTCATATCAAACACATTATCCTCCAACCCGGTTTGAGTTTTCTTGTTTTGATCAGTTTCCCGGCTAGAATCCTCCTCATCAGATTGCAAAGAACGTGCATCCATGATTTTAGCAGCTTGCTTGGCCATTTTTCTAGCTTGTTTCCTAGCTAAAATATCTGCATCAACTTCACCCCATTTTTTAGAGCCCATACTATCATCTGAGTCACTTGAATCATCTTGTTCCTCCTCCTCCACCATAACCTCACTAGAATCATTAGCAAGGCCTAACTCAGATGATAGGACATCATACTTGTTATTCACCACTAATTCTGTTCTTAAAAGCTCATCCACAAAAGGAGTTTCAAAAGGTGTAAATTTAAAAGAAGTACCTTTGTTAGGGGAGTTCTTACCCTTTACTGTTGTCCAATCCTCTTTAGAAGTGTTAACGGACCCTGGCTTTGAATTAGACACGGAAGTAGTTTCCAAAACTAAGTTTGGCTTTAACACGGACCCTGTTTTTGGATTTGTATTCAAACCCTGAGAAATAGTCAAGGCCTGAATATGACTTTCCGGAGTTTGCTTGGACACAAACATATTCTCAGAATTATTCTTGATCACGGATATTGGCTTAGGTATGGACGTTTCCAAATCAGAGTTTGGGTTGGACTTGTCTTCCCTAACTTTTTCCGTAACTTCCGAGTTTGTGTTTGCACCGGACTTATCAATTTTTCGTGCAGCAATAGCTGCTTTCGCTGCAATAACATTCTTACACCTGATCAATTTGAGTTGTGTTTCCCGATATTCTATAAAAGAGTTATTAAGCTCTTCCTCCAACTGTTTATCATCAGCTCTTGAACTGGAGCATCATTAGAAACAAATTTCCCTGCTGCAATAATATCTCTACTGTTTGAATAAGAAGCAATAGGTTTGTTTACGTTATTTGCATGATATGCATGGGGATTTCTACGCACCTCCTTCCAAGCATATTTGATAGTTTTATCCTCTTTACCATTCTTGATATTCTCAACATAAGATTTCTTTTCAGCATTAGAACCTCCTAAAATCTTACGAGCAGCAAGACAAATCTCGAATTTGTGACCCATAAACTTACAGTGAGTACAAAACTTGATGTTCTTTAAGTCTTGTATTTCAACATACTGCCAGAATTCCTTACCATTTGCTTTCAAACGAATTCTTTTAGGAATCAGCTTAGCAAAATCAATATCTATCAGCATAGCAGCGTAGTTTCCAACATCATGATCCAAAGTTTTTTGATCAATAGCAATCAGTTTCCCAAGAATTTTATCAATGGATAAAAGAATTTTCTTCGTCCATAACTCTATATACAAACCAGGGAAACTTACCCAAACAGTAGCTCGTGTAGTATGTTGTCTTTCCGGATCAAAATTTGGGTAAAAGTTGAAAACCCTAAGTTGTTGATTCTATATCATCCAAGTTTCACCATGACATACCCGTTCCTTGTCATTAGCTGACATTAACTTTATGATGAAAAACCCTTTTGTCATTGGAACCAGCTTGCATCTTCCAGCACCAAAATCCCATTGTTCTTCCAAACTTTTTTGAACATCAGCAAGTTTTAAACCCTTAAAGTTCAATCTCCCAATGAGACTGAACTGGAATATATCACGCCCCTCTTGAGTAAGATCTATAGGCAATTCCAACGCTGGTTCTTCAAGATAGGAAGACGCCTCAAGAAGAGATAATAAGTCCGAATCTGTTAACATATAGGGTTTTTTACCCTTAACCAAATCAACAAAACTCACGGTTTTAACCCCATGAGGATTCATAGGTGGAACAGTATTTCCCCCTATCCTAAATCACCAAAAGATGATCAAGGATAAAGGAAAAACGTGAAAAAAGTTTGAAGCCCTAAAAGAAAAAAATCGCCAAAATTTTTGGTGAGAAAAAAATCGCCAAAATTTCACGTTTTTCAGTTTTCCTCCACGTTTAAGAAAGGAAAAGCTTAACTACTATCTCACGATGTCTAAGAAAGGAAAACCATCTTCTTCTTTTTTTGCTAAGTCCAGTGGTTTATTAAAGCAAAAAAACGTAATTACAAGAATTACAAGGAGGGCTCAAGTCCCCCCACCCCCATAAACCAAAGAGGTTTAAAAATAACATCAAAATAGCACTTAAAGCTCATAAAAAAGCTCCTAAACACAAATAAATAACAAAAAGAGAAATTCTAGGAATTTAAAAACGTTTGCGCCCCTTATTTCCCAATCTAAAATTCCTCTTCTTAGGCTAGAGACCTGCAAAGATTTCTGCCATAAGATAAAAAAAAACGTTTGCGCCCCCCTTAAAGGAAAACCGTCCCTTTTAGTGGTAACCATCCCCATAGTTTCACATGGTTAATATGATTTTTCATTTCAATGTGCAAATTTCTTGGCATATTTTGTTAATTTACGTTGCATGCTTTGGGGACCTTTCTGGCTAACAAATTCCTATTCACTTCAATCGACATTCATTGATTTGGATTGTTGTATGCAGTTGCCTGTTTCATGGAAACAAAGGTGATCTTTGTTTTGTTTTTACTAAAATGTAAAGTATTACTGACCTATTTTGTTATCTATTAATATATTTTTGATTTATCAAATAAATAAATAATGGTAGCTAGGAAAAAATGAATTACTTTACCACTACCAGTCCAATTGCAAGGGCTTGGTGGGTATGCATTACCAACCTGGGTGGTATGAATCTCGAAGATATTATCCCAACTGAAAAATTGATCATGGATCATCTCTATTTGGTATGTGATTGTAAATTTGTGGCTTGCCCCTTCCTTTAGATTACATTTGGTTTGAATCTCTAAATAGATTTCTAATGTTGAATTGACTTATAGTTTGTAACCGATAAGGGATGAATAGAGGGCGCCTACTGTTCCTGGGTGATATTTGTCTGCATTCCACTGAATTGACATGGTTGTCTCAGACATATAGCAGTTGTTTATAACATCATTTTGGCACGTCTAGGTGGCGCTTGCAGTGAAGACCATCACAGGACAATACGTTTATGACGTTAATAACTAAACAAATAATTGAGGGAAATAGGGGAAAGCGTAACAGAGGGGTGTGGGTTAATCCGTAGATATTGGAGTTCCAAATGACACAAATTAAACAACACACATGTCAAGTGAAAATTCCAACATATAAGTGTGATAAATATTTTGGGAGTGTAAGCAATTTACTTATTATTTAAAAAAAAAGGCATTATGAATGTGGATGTGGACCAACGATGCGAATGTGTATTACGGTATGAAGGATGGATTTGATAGGATATAACATGTGATTGCGAGCCTTAAGTAGTATCTTCGGTAAATATAATGTGATTTGCACTAAATATTTCCAGGCACAAGATATTTTGAGCAATATCAATTTTGCTAACCAAAATGCCAAAGTCATCGTGCACTGTAACGAAACTACAGATGGAAGGCGTTATAACCTGGCAACAACTGATGAATTTTCAGTGGTACCACTTGGAAATGGTTCTCCAAAGCCTAACTTTAGGGATATCATACTTCATCAGAAAGGGAAAAATGGATTCAGACATATTTTAGAGTGTCACCTGGCATACTTTCCCATGCATTACAATTTACTCTTTCCATATGGCGAGATGAGCTGGCATCCTGATATGAAATAACTGGATCCGGACACAGGAAAACATACTCTACTTTAATCACCGAGATGAGTTCAACTTTGTCTATTTTATGACAAATATCCTTCCCTCCTGTCAGCAAGACGTAGTTGCAATAAAGTATGTACACTTAAGACTATAATAAAATTGAGTTTGTTAAAATAAAATTAGTATCATATGATATTCAACTCATAAAGTATTACAAATATAAAGATAGTATAATCTTTATTAGGTTAAACCATATTAAATAAGATTTTATTAATTTTCTACTATGTGCACTAACAACATTAAGGGTAATAATGTATATAATTCATACAGTTTTTACCAAAATTTGGATTATTCTTTTTTTATGGATTTTTTATTTGGTTAATCCAATTTGTATTAATAGATAACAAATTTACAAGAAGAAAAAGGAAAAGTTTGCAAGAAAAGAGGTTACAAACAACCCCAGAAACTTACAAACTAACTAAATCGATAATCTGAAACATTTGGAAATTCTATAGAGTTAAGGAAAAAAGGTCTTCCTACATAGCTAATTCTCTCTCCTTCTTGAAGATGACAACCACGTTTGGCCATATTGTCAGCAGCAAAGTTAACTTCACGATAGATGTGTTGAAATCTTATATGAATTTTCCACCAACGTTGTCTTGCAAACTAAGGAAGAGCATCATGAGTGAAAACGTAAACAGCAGCCAAGGAATCAGATCTTACTCTCCATTTCCAATTGTAACTCCCACTCCAAACCAACAATAATCCCATAAACTTCAGCCAAAAAATTTGTTGTGATACCCAAACCGATGCTCATTGCTCTTATAACATTAGCTTCACTGTCCCTAGCTACCACCAGCGCCGGCTCTTCCCAGATTTCCACAAGACGCTCTATCACAGCAAATAAGAAGCTCGTGTATAGCTGGAACATTCCAAAAACACCTAACTGGAACAGAACTCTTGATTTTTCTATGAGAAACTTTGAAGAAAGAAAGCACCTGAAGGTCACGTACTGAATTGTACATGAAGCCCTTAAGACGACGAGAGTACTCATGCACCTGATTGAACACTTTTTTCTGATAGAAAGACCATCTTACTTGTTTCCTGTCATAAACAAAGTTGTTTCTAGCCATCCAAATTTCTGAACGCACCACCAGCAAAGAAAGAAGCCATAAATCCTTCACCATACGACTTGAGTTTTTAGCAGCTGCATAGGCCGTAGTTAAATTGAGATGGGGATGTAAATCAAAGACGTTTGCAATCCAGGACCAAGCTTTTTGAGCAAAAGAACAATGCCACATCAAGTGATCCAAGGACTCCCCGTCAGTTACACATACAACATTTATTAGCAATCTGAATTTTGAACCTTTTTTTAACTTTGTCAAGGGTAGCACAAGCGCCTCTCATGATTTTCCAATTATGCGCAGCAAGGGAAGGATGGATTGCAGGTCTCCAAAGCAGCTGGGAACCCTCAAACTTCGCAAACTTCTTCCGACTTAAATCTTTGGCAGAATGGACCGTGAACTGGTCAAGTTAGGCTTCAAGACGCAAACATCAGGACCACCCAAAGGAAAAGGAAAATCTATTTCTGCGTACCCTGCAGCAAGAAGCGTATCCCTGTATTCATTTGTTATCAACCAAACACCATTAACAATGCATTCACTAACCATGATATATCTATTGAGAGTATAATCTTCAAGGATATCAGCCACTGAATCTTCACCCAGCCAAGCATCATAGTACAAAGAAGTAAGTCTCCCATCTCCAACAATCACCTTGGTGTTTTCCTCCATTACATTATAAACCCACTTTATCCCTAGAAGAATAGAGGATTTTATGTATCCAACCAACTGCCCATTTCTTTTAAAAAATTTAGCACATAAGTATCTTTCCCAAATCTTATTTGATTTTCACATTTTCCACCATAATTTCATTAGAAGAGCTTTATTAGCAGTCCTCATTTGAGAAAAACCAAGGCCACCTTCCTCATATGGCGCACATATTTTATCATATGTAACCACAAAAGACCTACTAACTCCTGAATCCCCTGACCAAAGAAAGTTTCGAATAGCAACTTCGCATTGGTGTATAAATTTACGCGACCACTTGTAAACAACCATATTATGAATGGAAAAGCTAGCAATCACGGATTTAACCAAAACAACTTTATCTTGAAAAGATAAGTTGATTTTTAAATTGTTCCACCACATTGCTGATATGACGCTATCTCACAGCACCCGACATAATTTTTACTCCCAAATAACGATCCGGAAAGGTTGCAACATTCATACCCAGAAAATCAGAAATAGTTCGACGCCTATTCAAAGAACCCCCTCCATAATAAAGCTTACTCTTATGACGGCTAACTGTTTGCCTCGAAACCCTTTGATATAACCAAGTAAATCAACCAAGTTTCTCAGTCTTTTCATATTTCCTTTACAAAAGATCATAATGTCATCCGCAAAGAATAAATGAGTGGGAGCCACACCCTTTCTAGAGACCATATGAGACATCTTCCCTTCCTTGAACAACTTGGTAATATTACGGCTTAAAATATCTTCAATGAAAACAAAAATAAACAAAGACAAAGGATCACCTTGACGAAGACCCCTATCAATCTTGAAAAAACCTTCAGGGCTACCATTCACCAAGACTGAAATCCTAGCAGAACTTAAGATATTATGAATCCAAGAACACCACTTTTCAGAAAAACCATATTTCCGAAAAACCTCCAAGAAAGAAGATGTTGCACGAGGTAAGAAAAGTTTCAATCTCTAATTAATCTTAACAAAAAAAAGAACAAGAGGTTTTTCACCCCAGGAGAGATTGTCAGTTCAGAAGGAAAGTATCTTTTATATACATTTACCCTTACACGTAAAGAGTTTCTTTAAAATTATTTTTCATATGAAATCTTATTAGGAACTAGAGCTTTTATATAAACTCAAAAACTATTTATAGTCAGTTAGAATTTGTAGTTTGACAGTTGACACGTAAATAATACTATGATCTAGGGTGAGTACTAAAGACTATCATTTTTACAATAGTACTATTATTAGGAACTAGAGCTTTTATATAAACTCAGAAACTATTTATAGTCAGAGTTAGAATTTGTAGTTTGACAGTTGACACGTAAATAATACTATGATCTAGGGTGAGTACTAAAGACTATCATTTTTACAATATGAAGGTTAAAAAAAAAATTAAAAAAAATCCATCTACAGTTTTGCCAAAAAGTAAAAAGAAAATACTTCAATTGGATAAGGAAAGCAAAGGATTCTTAGGAAAACAGATATATGAGACATGTTGATCATTTAAGTCGTGGAGCAATTGCTTTTCTTTAAGCTACAAGAAATTCAACCATACAAATACGAGGTAGTTGAAATAGAAAATGTATACTAACCCTAATTTTTCTAAATTAGTTGTCATGTATTGACTTCATTTAGAAAATTATTCGATTCACTTAATTGGGATATTCAAATATTGATTGGCTTTTTTTTTTCAATTCCTGGAATTAGATGTTATAGTGTATCCTTCTTTAAAAGCATCACAACTTTAGAATATTAAATACCAAGAATTATTTTACAAGGATATCTGATAAAATAAATTACCAAATACTAAACTGACCAAGACTGAACTTAGCGAATAAAAAAAATCAGGCTTACGTGGATTTACTGTTTCACATGTTACACTAAGAGCATTCTCTATTTTTCTATGTTGAGTAAGGGTATTGAAATTACCGTTGACTTATATTAAGAAGCTTTATATTGCATAGTTTAAATAAATGAACAAATACTAAAATGGGAGGTTGAGCCGGGGCCGTAATGCCTCGGTGATACCTAGTATTAACCAAAGTGAATCAAATCAGATGATCCGGAAGATCAAAGAAGAGAAAAACGAAAGAAAAAAATTGAAAACCTAAAACCAAAAGAAAAAAACGGACTCTCTCTTTCCTCTCATTTTTTTGGCTTTCTGTCTAAAAGGCTCGTATTATCATTCACTACAACATGAGAACCTTTCTAGTGATAAAGGTCATCCTCAAAAAAGTCATGGGCTCAAATATCCTCGAGTGTATGTATGAATATATATATTTACCGTCTTAGAAATTGTTCTATAGAGTGAGCACTTGTTTCGATAGATAGAGAGGTAGAGTAAATAAGAGAATCAAGAGTTTGTTACTAACCTTTGATGAAGTTCTCCAAGATGTCTTCATGTAGTCTTTAATCTCCATTCTTCAAGAGTATCTTTGATTCTATACTCTACTTCTTAAACCTAGTCTAGTCCGACATTGACTTTAGTAACTAAATCAAAAATGTGTTTTGTCATCTAAATTTGACAACTAACTTACATACCAACGCTAGTGGGTTACACCGAGCAATGCTCTAACAATTGCAATTGAAATAACATATTAAAGTGAAAGGAAAGGTGCATCGATGAGAATGAATGATAATGGTGGTAGTGCCTCTCACCGAGTTCAGAAGAGAGAATGGATCAAAGTGAGAAGCTAATTTTTCTCTAATAACCCAATATGATATTTATTGATCAGCCTACAACAATCAAACGAACCAAAAACATAAAAGAACTTACAGATTAAAAATTCTAGGGTTTCCACATGTTTAACTTCTTCATCTTTTACTCTCAACATCTTTGTGATTCAACTTTCCTTCCTAAATTTCTTGCAAACATAAAGCACATAAAGGAAACATAAATCTCAAAAATAAAACTTGATAATCAATAATCCTGAGTTTTTTCGCGAGAGAGGAGAAAAATCGTAGTAGCAAAAAGAGAATAATAGTGTGAAAAACATATGAGAAAAGAATGTTTTAGGGATCTAGATCCAGCATCCAGAAACACCGAGATATATTTGGACGACTTCAGATATCCCCAAGAGTCACCCACCCCCTATTTCGTTCACCCACAACCCACCACTTAACATTATGAAAATCTCCTAGCCATCGAAGGAAAAAGAACACGATGTGGATGTTACGGACCACAGAATTGGCCTCCGAATCATTCCTGGACACTAATTGACTTTTTGATCTCAAAGTCAAACACCACCTCTTTTTTTTATAACAGTGATTCATTGCTTGATTCTTTGATTTCTGCACTGAGGTTTGAATTGCAATGAAAGATTTAGGTTAGTTGAGTTATTTTCTAGGAATTGAAGCAATTTTGAATTCTAATTCTGACAAGCTTGTTCCAACTCAAAACAAGTATTTACTAGAGCTGCTCAAAGAAATATGATATGACTTATTGTAAACCTTGTAAGACACCAACGGTTCAAGGTGAGAAAGCTTTCATTTTTGATCGTACTATAGTATCAGATGATACATATTACAGAAGCCTAGTTGGTGGACTACAATATCTTACTCTCATTAGGACATAAATTAGTTTTGTAAACTATGTCTCATACTTCATACACTCCCCTATCGATCTTAGCTACATGCAAACTTATGTATAACATTGCACAGTTTGAGGGGAGGTGTTAGTGCAAGCTACAACTATCTCATTATCGGCAGTTAAGGGTGTTAGTAACAAATATTACTTTTCTGTTTTATTTTATTTTCTTGCTTTCCCGTTAGTCAGATACTGTTAGTTGGACTGTTTTCTCTTTTGTTCTTTAGCTATATATAGATGTGTCATGTAATCTCTTTTTGCATCTGATAGAATACAACTTACAAAATAACATTTTATGCAACTCATTTGTTTTTCATTTTACAAGGGATCCACAAAAGGAAGTTCCATAATCTTTTAGTACTGAAACAAAATCAACTAGAGAGCTAGAGGTTTTAAAGTAGGCCCAAGCCAGTTTCGCCCATTTACTGTTATGGCCATGCCTGCTAAAGCCTGGGCCTGTGAAATCTTGACAAAATATGCCTGGTATGGCCTCTGCGGTCAGAAATAATATGAGATTATATAAGTTTATCATTCAAAAACGGAAGATGGTGGGGTGGTTGTTAGAGCATAGCTCGGTTGAACCCACCAAGCGTTGGTATGTCAAGTTTGGTTGTCATATTTTAGTATCAAAACTCATCTAGAGTCGCTTGATTATTTACTAGAGTCAACTTTGTTTAGGTTAGACTAGAAAGTCTAGAAATGTTGAGATATACAAGTATTACTCTGAAGACCTAAAGAATGTGAAGAAGTAACGACTGTAACGAAAACATCATCCTTCCATTTGAGGTTAGTAATACTGACTTGACTTGTTTCCATTCCTAACGTATCTTTCAAGTCGTATTATATTGAAAACATAACATGCGAAGCTGTATATATAATACTCTAGTGATTAGACTTGGTCATATTATTTGGAAATTTTGCTTCAGTTCTGGTTGATATTGATTTTGCGAAACAACCCCTGAGAGGATTAAACTTACTGCTGGTGGCAATACATTGATATACCTAAAGCTCCTAAATTTTGTATGCACTGCAGCATCATTGGGCACAATGATAAGGAATGCTAGAGAAATTCCAAAAAAGAAGAGCCTTCGCCCAAGGATGATGTTACTGCTAAAGGTGATACTTCCCAAGGTTGGCAAACGACAAAGAACAAAAAACACTCACGTAATGGAAGGAATACCCATGTTCCTGCAAGTTCAAGTGGTGATGGTGGTGCTGATAAGCCAGTAACAGTTGAGGAGAATGCTGGTGGTGTGGAGGAAACCACCCAGCTTGAGGATGAGCTAGCTTCTTCTGAAGCTCAGTTTCGACCTGCGTCTAAAGCTTTTGAGAAGGCTAAACAGGCGATAGCTGCGAAATCAGCATTAGCTGGCAGGTTGTTAGTGGGTGAAACTACAACCTCGATTGCTAAGTCAGTTACGGGTGATGAATTGGCAAGAACTAATCACTCAAACACTGATAGGATTTATGCTAGCTCTTCTTCTACTCCTGTTGCAACTGATGATGATAAAAATCAAATGTCGCAAGACACTGTAGTTGATAATATTTCTCAAACTCCAATATACAATGCTGTTACGGAATCTGTGGTGGTTCTTTCACCAAATAAATTCAATGTCTTAAGTGACTAGTTGGGTTTGACAGAATCTGTTCAGCAATCTTCGGATCAAGCCGAGGAGAGTTCTGATGAGGACATCACACCTGAGCAAGCTTCATCAGGTGTCAAAGGTAAAAAGTGGAGTGAAGTCCCAGATGAACAAGGTAAACTAAAGGAGAAAAGGAAGCCTGGTCGTGTAAGGGTATCCAAGAATCAGCAAACTAGTACTACTTCGGTATCCAAGTCTGACTCGGAAACTGAAATAAATGAGTTCGGAATCAAGGTTCGAAAAGGAAGGTCTCCAATTCTTGAAAGAAGGGGTGCACTGGATTCGACTCAGAATTCAAAAGTTATTAATAAACCTACAAAAACAGTTTCCTAATGCGTGTTCTCTTTTGGAATATCAATGGGGTTGCGAAAGTTGAAGCTGGGTTGAAGTTACGTGAGTTAGTGCATGAGTATAAGCCGGTGGTACTTTGTATTGCTGAACCGAGAATTCATTACTCTGACAATGTTATGTTAAGGCTAAATTTAGCTGGTTTTACTAAAAATGCAATTCATAATTCTTCTTCAAGATCTTTAAGTAATCTCTGGATTCTCTGGAGTGAAGATATTGAAGAGCCAGTAGTGATTAATATGACTAAGCAAGCCATTACGGTGAAACTGGGGGGGAGGGGGGGGGGAGTTTAATCTCTATTTTTCATGCTAGTTATTTACAAGTTGTTAGAAGAAGATTATGGAGTCAACTTTCTGCAGTAGACTCTGTTACTCCTTGGATGGTTATGGGAGATTTTAATTGTGTTCTTCGGGGTGATGAAAAGAAGGGGGTAGAGAGCCGCGTACTTCTTGCATCAATGATTTCAGTGACTGGATGGAGGAGAATGGCCTTTTTGAGGCGGATTCTTTGGGTTCTAAGTTCACTTGGACTAATGGTCAATCGGGTGTTTGTAAAATACTCAGCAAATTGGATCGTGCTATTATCAATGAACCTTGGTTAACTAAGTTTTCGAATTGGCGGTGTAAAGCTCTTCCTAGAGAAGTTTCCGACCATTCAACTCTTATTGGTTTTCCTTTTATTGCTCATAGGCCAAAGCGAGCTCCTTTGCGAATTCAGAAAATGTGGTTTACACATCCAGATTTTTTGAGAATGGTTGAAGTGTCTTGGAATGCTCTAGTTTATGGTAATCCAGATTTTGTTTTTCCATTCAAATTTAAGCGTTTGAAGGAAGCTATCAAGTTGTGGAACCAAACTGTCTTTGGTAATGTTAATATTCAACTTAGGCAAGCTCAGCTTAAATTTGAAGTGGCAAGTAGGAATTCAGATGAAGATCCTTATGATTTAGATAAGTTGAATGTCATGAAAGATGCTCTTGTTGTTTTCCATGATGTTCGTATGCAACAACATATTATGCTTAAGCAAAATTCTCGAAACAAGTGGATTTTGGAGGGTTCTAGCAATTCTTCTTATTTCCATAATAACATTAAAATTTGTAGAAGTGTGAATACTATTTCGAAGGTGGTGGCGGAAGATGGCATGATGCTGATCAGCTTCGTTACCATGTTGTTTCTTATTATGAGGCTAAATTCAATAGTGAGGACCTTCCCATTGATGAACATCTTTTTGATTATGATCATGAGACTATTTCTTTGGAGGAAAGTCAGATGTTAGATGCCATTCCTTCCTTGGAAGAAATTAAAATTATAGTTTTTGATTTAGGGGCGAATAGTGCTCCGGGTCCAGATGGGTTCTCAGGGTGTTTTTACAGACATTGTTGGGACTTAATTCACCAGGACTTGTTCAAGGCTGTTACTTATTGCTGGAATACAAAGAAAATTCCTAATGGGGCTAACTCTAGCCTAATTCTTTTGCTTGCAAAGGTAAGAGGAGCGGATAGTTTGAGGAAATTTAGACCTATTGGTCTAAGCAATTTTTTCTTCAAAATTTTGACAAAAATTCTAGCAACAAGACTTGGTAAGGTTTTAGGTAAGTTCGTCTCAGATGATCAAGTGGCTTTTATGAAGGGTAGGAATATTCATGAAAATATCAGTTTGGCGTCAGAGATGGTTAATGAACTGCACATCAAGAGGAATGATGGCAATTTGGGTCTTAAGCTAGATATCTCTCAAGCTTTTGATACTGTGAGCTGGACTTTTGTTATGGAGGTGTTTAGAAGATATGATTTTTCAGAAGATTGGTGTTCTTGGATCCTCAATATTCTGAAATCAGCTCGTATTTCGATTCTTCTAAATGGTAGTCCGGAAGGTTCTTCAAAATTAATAGAGGTTTACGTCAAGGAGACCCTCTCTCGCCTCTTATTTTTGTTTTCATAGAGGATGTTCTTAGCCGTAACATCACTAAACTCTTTAAAAGCAAAGATATGATGTATATGGTAAGACGTAATGGTATTGCTCCAACTCATTTATTCTTTGCTGACGTTATTATGATTTTTTGCAAGGGTAACATGAAGAGTTTGACAAACTTGGTGAAGTTACTGGATCTTTATCAACGTGCTTCTGGTCAACGTGTTTGTAGAGATAAAAGCAAGATTTATTATGGTGGGGGGTCTTTAAGTAGGCGTCAAACCGTTGCTGAATACTTAGGCATTGGAATTACGTACTTTCTGGATCGTTATTTAGGTGTTCAAGTAATGCCAGGAGCAGTTCGTTACAGACATATTAGTAATGTCATTGATAAATTAAAGGATCAGCTCTCAGTTTTGAATGGTAAGATGCTTTCCTTTCAAGATAGAGTAGTGTTAATTAAATCTGTTCTTTCAAGTTACTCTATTCATAACATGGCGGAGTACAAAATGGCCGGTAAAGTTTATTCAGCAATATGAACGAGTGATTCGTAATTTCCTTTGGTTGGGAGATTCTAATCTTTCTTGCGCTTTTGTGGTGGGATATGACAAAATCTGCAGTCCGGTTAAGGAAGATGGCCTTGGTCTTACTAGTATGCGTACTATGAATAGGGCGTTACTAATGAAACTGTGGTGGAGTATTAAGTCTTCTAGTGAAGGTTGGGTGCGGTACTTGTAGTCTAAATTCACTATTAGAGATGGACATATTAAAACAGCAGGAATCAATTCCACGATTTTGCCTGGAATTCATTGGGTGCATAATAATGTGATTCGTAATACAAAGTGTCTAATTGGGGATGGGAGGTCTACGTCTTTGTTTTATGATGTTTGGTATGGAAATACTAGTTTGGCAGAAATTCTGGAGCGTGAAGACCTGGACAGAACAGCTCGGGTTAGTGACATTATTGTGCATGGTGAATGGGTCTTACCGAGAGATCACTTGCAGGAACTTACAAATGCTAGTGTAATTTTTGAGGATTTGCCGAGAAATCATAATGGTATGGACATGAAAATTTGGATGCCTGACTTGAAGGGTTGCTTTTAAGACCGATCTGCAAGGGAACTTATTAGGACTATATATCCTATTATGGAGGAGGCTCACTTGCTATGGCGGAAAGTGGTACATCCTTCCTTATCAGCTCAGAATTGGAAATTTGTTCGGGGGGCTTGTGCAACAATGGACAAAGTTCATAGCAGATTCAAGATATTTTTAGCTTCAAATTTTTACGTGTGCCAGCATGCTGAAGAGTCTCTTGAGCACATTCTTTGGCATTGCAGGTTTGCGAGGAGGGCTTGTAATTGGATTTCAGGTATTTTCATTTTAAGGTCGCATTTTAATTTGATTACTGCTAACAAAGAAGCTAAGGGTCGCAGTAGAATGAATAAGGATCTGTGGTTGGTGTCTCTCCTGGTGGTGCGCTTGGAGCTGTGGTTTACATGGAATAAAAAGGTTTATGAAAAGAAAATCCCAGCTGGTCGTTCTTTTAAAAGAGAGTGTTCAATCTGATTCATGAATACTCACTTCGGATAAAGGATTTTATGCACAATTCTGTTGAGGATCTGCGTATTTTGGATTATTTTCGGGTTAGTTTCATAAAGGTGAAGAATTCTGATCCGAAAGAATGCTATTGGTCTCCTCCGAATCAAGATGAACTTTTGTTGTGTTGTGACGGCGCCTCTAGGGGCAATCAAGGGGTGGCGAGAGTAGGGGCAGTAGCTAGAGACGTGAATAGTAGGGTGGTTGGGGCTATGTGCATAGGCTTGGGCATTACAACGAATTATATGGCGGAATTGTATGGTATTCTTTTGAGTTTGGAGTGGGCAGTTCCATGGGGCTTTAGACGAATTGTTGTTCGTTCGGATTCCTCTAGTGTGATTCGTGCTTTGGTGGATTCATCCGTGCCATGGTTTGCTCTAGACCGGTGGCATGAAGCAAGAAGTCATTATGATTCTATTAGGTTTTTTCACACTTTTCGTGAAGCAAACTTTGTTGCGGATAAAATGGCTAATCGAGGATGTTTGTTGGAGAATGGAGTGCGTATTAATTTTGTTGGCCGTCCTGTTTGTGTAAGCTCAATTGAGTTTCCTAATGTTCCTTATTATCGTTTTAAATAGTTTTATGAGTCTTTGGGGTTGATGTGACCTCTTTTCTCATAAACTATCTTGTAAATAACTATATGTTTTCTAATACAACTTTTTGACTTATCAAAAAAAAAAAAGTCAAGGAATTATATTGTATTACGAAGTATAACGCTTATCTTTTGAACTTCGTAAATAAGACATCAACATAATCTATATATTTATTTACTTGATTATGTATAGGATATATGTGTGATTTCATCATAGAAAACTATGTATTATTATATTGGTTTAAGGAAGTAGATTTATGAAATTATTTCATAATCGAAAGGGAAATCATGAGAGTGTTGGTCTGGTTCTTTATTGAATATCTTTTGGATGACCAATAAAAGATGACAAGGTAGATACTATCTTGACCTATGTTGAGAATCAAGGTATAACCGGTCATAGCCTATAGTGTATATCAAGGTGTAACCGGTCACAAGCTAATTTGGAAAGCAAGGTGTAATCAGTCACAAGCTACATTCAGAAGTAAGGTGTAATCCGTCACAAGCTACATTGGGAAGCAAGGTGTAACCGATCACAAGCTACTTTGGGAAGTAAGGTGTTCACAAGCTACATTGGTAAGTATGGTGTAACCGGTCACAACCTATCTTGGGGAGCATGGTATAACCGATCACAACTTATATTGTGAGTCATGGTATAACCGGTCCCAAGAGCAAAAGCGAGTTTCCAAAGTTCACACATTTCTTCATGTTGTGTGTGAATTAGGAATTAGGGTTTGCTAAGATGAGAAACTTCTAGATTTCAACATTGTTTGAACATGTGTACAACTCTTATCATTTATAGTTCAAAGATATTCCTTGATGCTCAAGGTGATCCCAAACCGAAATATTGAAAAGCATTTAATTATGATTTTTAAATATATATTTTTTAATTACCAGCAATTAAAGCATATGCTCTGGAAAAGGTTTATTAGTTATTGTGAAAAACTAATAATAGAAGTTTTCTAAGAGAGATTTCGGAAATATGGTTTGGCATTTAATTGGAAATAGGAAAACCGAAATTAGGTACTTTAATGAATATCTTGAGAAGATTTTCGGTTTTGGAATTTCCTTGTTGTCCAAACAACCTTGGTCTATAAATACTTGAGTTTGCATTTCTTGAAAACTATCCTAAGAGCCACGAAAACTTCATTCGTGTTGTTTCTGGTGGAGCCGTCTATCTGAAGAGGAAATTACCCTAATTAGGCGAAATCTCTTACGACCGCTCGTTTAAAGACTTCGGTGGGATCAAGAAGCTCTACGAGTACCGTTGGTGGGAAACTAGATAATTGCATTGTTATTTTAGTTTTCGATTATTGATTTGATTGACTAACGGTTGTTGAAACTTTGATTGCACCTAGTTTGATTATTCTTGAGAGCCTTGTCTTCTGACATAAGGGTCACTCAAACTAGATCAAAGTATCGACGTGATCTTTAGAACCATTTGTGGATCTAAAGACATCTTGTGATTATTTATTTTTTTAACATACTCCATTTTGTGCGTGATTGATCACAAGAGGATTCAAGTTTGTGTCGTGCAGGTTATTGAGAAAGCAATTGAAGATTTGAAGACAAAGAACATTTTCTTATTTTGTGAATTTGTGCACACATCTTGATCGGTTGGGATCCGACAAGATTAGATTTATCTTTGATAGACTTGATCATATAGTCGTATTGATCGGCAACTATCATTTGGTGGTTTTCTACGATTTGATAGTTGTGAATCTAGATCTGAATTTTCGGATTTGGATTGATCATACCTGACAAAGGAGTTTATTATATTAAACGGAAAAGCCTTTGTCGACTACTCAATATATATTTATAGTAAAGATAATTGAAGTGGTTACCAAACAGTTTATTCCTTTACTATTTGGAATACTATCTAAAGGAGATGAGTAAATAAAGACTTTACTGGGTAAAGCAACTTGAGATAGTAACCTTTGTCTTGAGATTCACGTGCATGACTCTAGAAGTCGAAGACGCAGGGATACTGAGGAAACTAAGTAGGTAGGGGTAGTCTACTTGGTCTCAAATATACGAAGTTGGCATTAGATTTTGTACAACGGCTTAATTCTGAGAGTATTCAAAACTGGACTAGGTCCTGGGGCTTTTCTGCATTTGCGGTTTCCTCGTTAACGAAATCTTGTGTTGTGTTATTTTTTACTTCCAAATAATAATTGTATTATATTATAATAAAGTAAGTACAGTTGTGCATTAATCCTAATCACTTGATATTGATCCTATAGTAAATCGGTTTCGGACGTAACTATTATCAAGTGAATATCAAGTTGTCGTATTGTCTCTACTTTGTCCATAGACGATCACACTTGGTATCGGACTTATAGATTGATATTTAAAAGATTGTGGTGTATTTGTGTACTCTCATCTTTTCAGTGGTTTAAACCCACCGTTGATCCATTGTCAAAGGAGTCTGCTACTATTGATCTAAGTCCAGTCACATGCTTATTATTGTTTACATTCTAATAGGAAGGATCCCTTCACACTTTTATTATCACACTATCTCACACGTTGGATGTCATTTTTGCGAATAAAAATCAAACCGTAACTGATGTGAAACTAATATTTTGTGGATATGTTCTTCTTGCCAAGTTCTACATACCTACCAAAAATGAGCATATTCCGAAATATAAAACCTCACAATCTACCGTTCTTATTTTCGACGGCCAAAAATCCGTTAATTTTCAACGGCTCATTTTCAAAGTTGTGGATGGTGGTGTTATACGTCTCGGAATACGCTCATTTTTGGTAGGTATGTATAACTTGGTAAGAGGAACATATCCCCAAAATATTAGCTTCACATCCGTACGATTTGGTTTTTATTCGCAAAAATGACGTTCAACGTGTGAGATAGTGTGATAATAAAAGTGTGAGAGGATCCCTCCTCTTTATTCAAATGTTAATTTATTTGTAACTTCGGTAGCTATTAATTAAGGATTCTATTTACTGTACGGTAGATAAGAATAAAAACGGAAACATAGTCGGTGGAATAAGATCTTTCTAATCCGTGATTAATTAATAATAATGCCATATTTAACTTTTACAATCAGATTTTTTTTAAATGTCTTATAGTTCAATTGTTTCCTTAAGTTTTTTTTTCCTTTAATTAACCAAATAAATTTTAGAAGATTTTATGTTGGGATATTTTGATTTTGGGTCCCAACTTTGTGACCAATGTTGTATTTGGGTCCTATAAAGTTTCAAATTAGAGTTTGGGTCTCAGTACTAACGTTGACCATCTTGACCGTTATGAAAATGATTTTATTTTATAATTAATTTACATTTACTTAAAACCGTCAGTTACCCGTTAACACGTGAGTCGCACCAATAACTTAAAAACAACTCACTTTTATTTAAATTTCTCCGCTTCGGTCTTCTCTGTCACTTAATAAAGAAGAACCTGGAAAATAGAGAAAAATCAAATCAACGGGATTGATCGATTAAAGTTTCCGTATGAAGAGATAATCAAATTATCGATTCTAAAGTCTAAACATTTTCTCTCTTCGGAAATGTCTCTGTCTAAAAGTTACAGTCACTCAGAGAAAAAGTTCTATTTGATTATAGTTGAAGCTAGAATATCATGTATTGAACCACAGCCTTTCAAATCATCAAAACCAAAGGAGAGATCTGATTAAAACACCCCAACTCAGTCCTAGTAAGTAAAAGAGGTGAAAGATTAGACCCGCAATCACCAATTTTCATGGTGACTCAATTTTCATGGATCAGAATGAAAGTTGGATTAATCTTTAGAGTCAGGGGAGTCCCTTATCATCTATGGCCATCTATGGCCTACGGGATAAGGCAACTACAGATTCTCTCTTAAGTTCACGGAGATTAACTTGATGAATGTGAATTGCTTACTCATTCAAGCAAATTAAAATCAGAGATATCTTAAACGAAAGAATGTGTTGTTTTCCGTTGATTTGTTGAATGATTGAAATATCAGAGACTTCGGTGTTTATGAATGTTTAGAACTTTGAGTTGTGGTCAAATTCGAGTTTGCGGGGTTGAAATGCTATAAAAGGAGCCACATAAGACCAGTTGAATACACCTTTCCGAGCTCAAAAATCGGCAAGTCAGCTGTTCGATAAAATGCCACAGAGAACAATAGAAGGTTAAAAATAATGGCATACAATATACGAGGGTATAGTTAGTAAATAAATGAAAAGTTAAGTTTAAGTTAGTCATTTCCATTATTTAACTCCGTTATGGATGGTCAAAACGGCCAACTTGAGTCCTGGGACCCAAACTCTAATTGAAACTTTCTATGACCCAAATGCAACGCTGGTCACAAGTTGGGACCCAAAATCAAAATATCCCTTTTATGTTTACAATGCATACACCACATGTCATATACATTTTCATAGCTAATTAAATGTTGCCTAACTTTTAGTATTTAGACATTTTACCTTAGAGGTGTAAAACAGGCCGGCTTAGCCTGGCCCGAGCTGTCATTATTCGGCCTAGTCTGGCCTGTCATTTTGAGCAGGCCAAGCCCGTCTGGCTTAGATAGTTTCTAATGAGCGTAGTCTGAGTCAGAGTCAAGCCTCCTTTTAACTGGTCCAGGACGGTTTAGCATGCTTTGTTAGGTTAGTGTTGCATAAATTTTCAAAAATGGCACTTAAAGAGAGAAGCGAACTCAATTCTTCAATTTCATTTCACTTATTTCAAGTGTACCCAATTGTCCACCACTGCTTTACGTTCAAGTTGTCAATGTGTACAATCTATAACACCAACACAACTATTAATTGGGTGATATTAATATGGGAACATTTTATGTCTAGTTCTAGTTTTATTTAAGGCAATAGGATAAATAGAGGTGTAAAATAGGCTATCCTGACCTTGCCCGACCTGTCATTTTTCGGGTTAGCCGGCCTGTCAATTTGAGCAGGCCAGGCTAACCTGGCTTGGAAAGTTTCTAAGTGACCCATCCTTGGCGTGAGCCATGCCTATTTTTAACTGGCCAGGCCGGTCTAGCCTGCTTTGTTAATTCAGTCATCATCTACCTTTTGACTCTTGGTTCGTAGTGCCGGAAGTTGGAAAATCTGGAGGCTTAGCACTAGGTTACTTTGCTAGATCCAATATAGAAGTCATCAGTAGCTCTCTTAACATGATTCATATTTTATGTGATATATCGCCTAATATTAAAAATTGTATGGTATCTTTTGTGCATGGAGCTTTAAATGTTTCTGGAATGAAAAATCAATGGAATTTTCTAAGTCACATGAATGAAGATGATATTAGACCTTGGTTGCTTCTGGGTGATTTTAATTTTATTCTTCATAGTTCAGAAAAACAGGGAGGAAATCCTGATACTTCTTTGGCGCCATCTTTCATTAAAAATAAATTAGTGGAGTTAAGATTGAATGAGGATTTTGCTTTTGGTAATCCTTTCACTTGGTGTAATAGAAGATTTAAAAATCCTTCTGAGCTGATTTTTGAAAAATTAGATAGAGGTTTTATGAATGACTCTTGGGTAGATGTTCTTCCTCAAACTCGTATTACTAATCTTGCTAGAGTCTACTCTGATCACAGCCCTATTCTGCTCAAGTGCTTTCACAATGAACAGAATCTGTATATTCCTTATAAAAAATTTAAGTGTTGGCAGTTAAGTCCTGAATTTAAGAATGTTCTTACAAATTCTTGGGATAAGAAAGTTATTGGGTCACCTAGTTTTATTGTGGCAGGAAAGCTTAAAAATCTTAAGGCTGACCTCAGTAAATGGAACATTGAGTCGTTTGGTCATGTTAAAAATACAATTGGTAAATTAAATGCTGAAATTGAGAAGTTATAGATTTTACCTTATACTTCTGCTATTGGGGATTACATCTTAAACTACTATAAACAGCTTGATTATTGGTATGAGATTGAAAACTCATTTTATAAACAGAAATCTAGGATTGACTATTTTACACATTATGATAAGAATACTCAATTCTTTCATAATACTTTCAAACTCAAAAATATGTATAACACTATACACACAATCAAAGATGAGAAAGGTAATTGGTTAGAAAACAGGGAACAAGTTCTGACTCTCCTTTCTCATTATTTCAAGAACATATTTACTTCTTCGAACCCTAATAATTCTGATATTGAGGAGGCTCTAAAAGATGTAAAGCCTATCATTTCAGATGATATGAATTCTCTTTTAGTAGCTATTCCTACTGTTGAGGAAATCAGTGCTACTATTAATGAAATGGCTCCATGGAAATCACCGGGTCCTGACGGTTTTCCTGCTGGCTTCTTCAGAGATGATTGGAAAGAAATTTCGAAAGAAGTTATTGATCATGTTCAAAAAAAATTCGAACAAGATTTCTCCTCAAGCAGTTAAACCATTTTTTCATAGCTCTAATACCTAAGGTAAATAACCCTTCTTCTCCTCAGGATTTTAGACCTATTAGTTTATCAAACACAGTCAACACAATCATTTCAAAAATTCTTACTAATCGTCTCAAACCTTTACTTGATTCCCTTATTTCCCCCTTTCAGTCAGCTTTTATTGCTAATAGACAAATTCATGATAATATTATTATTAGTCATGAAATTTTACACTCTTTTAAAAGGAAAAATAAAAATGCTAAAAATGGTTTTATGGCTATAAAACTTGACCTTTCCAAAGCTGTCGATAGGCTGGAGTGGTCTTTTATTCTTTCAGTCTTAAAAAAACTAGGTTTATCCAATGATTGGTGTCAGATTATTGAACAATGCATTAGTACGGTGTCTTATTCAATTCTGGTTAATGGTTCTCCTGGTGAGGTCTTTTTCCCTACTAGGGGTATTAGAAAAGGAGAATGTCTTTCACCATACATTTTCATAATCTGCATGGAAGTTTTATCTCAACTCATCTTGAAAGGTGAAGCTCTTAATCTTATTCAAGGTTTCAAAATTCGAAAAGATAGTCCTTCTATTTCTCATTTATTCTTCGTTGATGATTGTACGCTGTTTTGCAAAAGCTTCTTTAATGTATGCTAGAAATTTGATGAAAATTATCAATGTTTTCGCTAAGGCCTCTGGTCATGCTATCAATTTTGAAAAGTCTGGTTTTTTTACTAGTTCTAAAATGCACCATAAGCATAAGAAACTTCTTTCAAAAACTTTAGGGATGAAATTTATAAGTTCTTCTGAAAAATACTTAGGTACCCCTCTTTTTGTTAATAGAGATAAAACCAAATCTTTTCAATTCTTAATAGATAAATTTTACTCTAGATTAGGAAACACAAAGAAATCTAGTCTAAATGTTGCTGGTAGAACTGTTGTAACAAAGCATGTGTTATCATATGTCATGTTTTCCTTTTCCTAAGAAGATCACTTCTAAAATTGATTCCATTCAAAGAATTTTCTGGTGGTCTAAGAAAGACCCTAGACGTGCTGCTTATTTTCGTTCTTGGGGTGATATTGGGAAAGACAAAAGATGTGGTAGGCTTGGTATTAGATCTACTTATGCTACTAACAGGGTGTTTATAGCAAAACTTGGTTGGAGAATTATTCAGAATCCTGATCTCTTAATTTCAAAGTTTTTAAAAGACAAGTACTTCATTAATCATAATTTGTTGGAAATTGATAAAGCAGCGGATTCAAATTCTTGGATTTGGAAGGGTATAGTGAATAGTCTAATTTTCTTAAGGTCTAATATAGTTTTTAAAATAAATGATGGTAATGATACAAGAATATGGGATTCAGTTTGGTTGCCTGGTACTTCTTCTCCTCCTGTTTCTCTTAATCCTAAATATAACAATTTTAATCTAGTTAGTGAACTTATTGATAAGCAGTATGGTACTTGGAATATTGATCTGTTAAATTCTCTGTTTGAGCCTGAAGATGTTGTTAGGATTAGAACTATTAAGATTAATTTGCTTCTTAGAGATCAAATAATGTGGGTTCATATGAAAGATGGGTCTTTTACTATAAAATTTGCTTATAGAGTTTATAAGAATGAAGTTAGTAATGGTGAAGAAGCTTTATTTTGGAAAAAAGGTTTGGAACCTGAATTGTCTGCCGAAAATTAAATTTTTCATGTGGAAGATATTTGCTCATATGCTTCCAGACAATGCTTTGTTAAAAAATTATAATCCTGCTATTGATGAATCTTGCCCTCTTTGCAATGCTGATGTAGAAACTGTTACTCATATAGAAACTGTTACTCACTTGTTCTTCCATTGTCCTGTTGCTACTCATATTTGGTTTGGTTTATCGCTGCAACATCTTGTTAGTCTTAACTTGGATTGGACAGAAGATTTCTTTCTCGAATGGTTTGATGATAGATTAGGACAGTCCCCTTTTGCAGTTCATTGGCCAAGTTTAGGCGCCATAATCATGTGGTGTATCTGGAAGCTTAGATGTGATGTAGTTTTCAGCAGAATTGCGATTAATCTGGATAAAGTTATTCTTAACACAAAAAGAATGATTAATACTTATATTGGTATTCCTAAAAAGGTCCAGCATGCTAGTATGGAAGTCAAAATTCCTATTGATCTGGTGGATCATTGTCTCTTTATTGATGGTTCTTTTAAGGATTTTAATTTTGGTGTTGGCATGATTTTGTGTGATAATGCAGGCTCCATAACTCAATCTCGTTTGGACTTTGGACTGATTTCTGATGCTGTAAGCGCTGAGGCGACTGCTCTTTTTCTTGCTATCTCCTGGGCAATGGAGATCAATCTTTCCAAAGTCTTGTTTATCAGCGACTGTCTTCAAGTTGTGAATTTTGTTAACGGAAGCAGAGTTAGTGTCGAGTGGAGATGCAAGGATATTTTGCTGGACTGCAAATCTTTACTCTTAAGTTGTAATAATTTTAAAGTAGTTTATATTAAGCGTACAAAAAACAAACTAGCAGATAGGCTTGCACGCCGTGCTAGAAAGTATTGTCTTAAGAATGTTTGGGTCTCTTTTCCTTATTTTTTGAACAATGTGGTCAGGAGAGAACCCATCTTGAATGTTTGTAACTTTCTTTTAAGTTAATGTAGATAGGGTGTTTTCTTAGCAAAAAAAAAAAAAGAACGTATTTTGTTTTCTCTTGATTTTTTGTTTTTCTTTTAGTGTTTTTGATTTAGTTATTGCTCAAGAGAAAAGATGAGTAGAAGCATGCTAACTCTCCTTAATGGTTTAATAATAGAAGGAATTAATTTTGCCACTAATTAATAACAGGTACATCATAAGAAATTAAAGCTTACAGTGTGTATGAACCCTTAATTTGAATTTCTATAAATCCTAAACCTTTGGGTGGTTGTATGAAATTGGTATTTGTTAGTTTTCGATTTTATGTAAAAGACTTTTGGTGAATTTTGTATTCCACAGAGAGAGGATTTTGCTCCTTTCCAAACCTTCACACAACCACCTCATTCACAGCAGGTTTACATCGCCCACTAGGTTACCCTGTTATCAGTCACGATCTAAGACACCATCATTCCAAATATATAAGACCATGTCCAGGAGTTAGCACAACCTGATTACATATTGCTATAGTATTATTGCAGGTGATGATTTTTTATTACATTGTTTTAATCATGTATCAGACTCACGTCGCATTATTAGGGATCTTGCAGAGTTGTAGCCTCAAACCAAGCACCCCCGATAAAGAAAAATAAAATTTGACTTGAGGAGGAGAGCGAAATAAAGAGACGGACTGAATGATATGTCCTACTATCCTTATGCAGAATATTCAAGGCATTGCATGAAATGGATATCTTTATACTTCTATAAATAGTGTGAAAGCTGAAATTGGAAAAGGTTAACCAGCCCTCGAAAGAAAGTTTATAATGCTGATGTGTTCTTTATTTTTATTTTTATTTATAAATCAAAAATTGTATCAATGGGATGTTAATTATATAGGTGATGGAGAAAGCATTGATGATCACAAGGGCATTACGTCTGATTGTACCATCTTTCTCTAAATATGATCAAGCTAAAGGTCGTGGTTACTCTACTGCTTTCGGAGTTTGTCAGGAAATCATATATCTAAACAAGCTGAAAGGGAAGAAGAAGAACGTATACAACTGATCCACACAAGTCCCTGCATCTACTAAGCATTGCATTTGAGGTATTAACCAGTTTTTCCCAATTTTCTTATGTTTGCTTCACAATGCTAGCTACAATGTAAATGTAGTTATGTATGAGTGGCTTTTTCCGTGGTCGTTGCTAGAAAAATTGGTTAAAATAGTAGAAAATAAAACTAAGACTTCATACCAAGTTTATTTCTTCTCCAGGGCATACGTTTTATATATTTTCTATCTTTTGGGCATTCGAACATGGAATCTATCATTCGTAAAGTACGGTTGAGGTAGCTTAATATACTCAAATTTGTGATATAGTTCGTTCTACATATTCTATTATAGATGCAATTCAGATGCATCTGTATTTTTGCATTTGATAACTTGAATATTTACTATTTCTCTGCGGCACAGGTGATTTACTCTTTTGCTTTTTCGTAGCTTGATTATTTTTTGTTGTAGGTCCACTTTCCAATCTTTCCGCATCTGCCAGGGACGATTCGAAGGTGCAGAATGCATATAATAAGGCATGTTGCACACCTATCTATTATCTTTGGCCAGCCATCGCTTCTTTGATGTCCAGGTTGTACGTCCTGAAATTGAATTTGGGGGTGTTTTGGCGATTCCATAAGGGTGTTAGTTGTTAAGTTGGATTTGCAACACCAAGATATATTTTCCAAGTAATTAAGAATCAAATGCATCATTAACATTTACTTTAAGAAATTTTCGGATATTGGTTTTGCCCTTATCTCTTGCAGTAATTCATGGCATGGCAAAAAGATAAATTCCATAGCTTGATTGAGAAAGCTTTAGTAGTAACAACTGCGGAAGCAGGTGCGTTAAGCAGCTAAGGTGTTCAATTGCCGATAGAACCCAGAGTAAAAACTTGAAAGGGTGAATTTCTTTATCCAGATATTTTTATCGTGAAACGGAAATTAAGTAACAACTTTTAGTTATGCTGATATTTGGGAAATAAAAATAGAATTTTGTATTTCAACTAACTAGGGCTAAAATGATAGGAATTCGAACAATACCTCCAGCGGCTAAAATGATGGTTATGATCGTATTTGTCAATGATTTCCTATATAGTCAGATTCTACCAGTAAACTATGGTATTTGTTCTACTTTCAATTCTCAGTATGTTCAAAAGCAGATAGAGGTTTAAGACTTTATTAGTTGGATTTCGTAACTAATGCGTAGGGATGCTAACTAGAGTTTTACTCGACTCTATGAGTGTTCAAGAGCGAATGGATAGGTATTGTTATTAGTCCAAATGACAAAATATTTCTTGCTTTATAAAGATTGATATAGCTACCACACTTACCATCATGCAAACAAAGTTACAAAGTGTGGAATAGTTAGTCCAAAAATTCAAATATATGTACAGTGTGATTATGTTCAATTATAAATAAGTGAACGCTGGTAAAAGTCTTTAGTTTTAAATCCAAATTTACAAAATCAACTTCTTTTTATCAAGTTCAGGATACATTTTTTTCATTACTATCTTAGAATATTTCGTATTTGTCAAGAGGTTGATCCGGGGCCTTGGGCAGAGGTAATTTTTGACACTAGATTACAGAAAATAAAGGTCACACTGTACATTGGGTTGATATAAATTTTTGGGTTGATCATTGGGTTTGGTAGTCACACATTTTCTAAGCAGTACCAATATTTCTCAAAATCCCATGTTGTTGCGGGAACTCTCTACAATTTACCCAGATCAGCATCACAACGGGATGAGACGAAGCCACGCCACACCAAATTAAAAATCGTAAGACCAAATAAGAAATCAACCATAAATTAAAAATCCTAAACGACGGGGCGAGGCGGAGCCGAGCCATACTTAATCAAGAATACAATAGGACGGGCAAGGCGAACCCCGCAACACCAAATCAAAAATGCACGATCGGGCGAGGCTAAGCCGAGCCACACGCAATCAAAAATGCACGATGGGACGAGACAAAGCCACATCACACCCCGTAATATATGGTTATAAAAAAAAAGATGCCCGATACGTAGCACGGGAATAAAATCTAGTTACTTCTTAAACACTTATACACGCACAAGAACCTTCAAACTCAGAATCCAGATTTTTCAACCTAACACATGGACAATCTATTACTAAACCTTTCTTTGTATGAAAATATCCCACTAATCCAATACAATCATCTTTCACTTGCTTTGCCGTGGATCTATAACCTACTTGATGAAGTTTAACAGGTTTCTAACAAGTCAAAGAAACTGCAGTAGCCTGCCAGAGCATCTTCCACTTCTTTTCTATACCAAACACCAAACACATGTGCTTCTCCACTTAATTCTCCACTAAAACATAAACATGCCACATTTCAACTCCTGGCCAAATGGGCTAATCCCCCGTTGGTAAAAATCTCCCTATCTTGAACAAACTTGGTTTCCCAACATTTGACTCACTTCTAGAACATCACGAAGACTAAAATAAGTTATAGTCATCCCAGTAAGCATCAATTTTTACAACTTCAGATAATGATAATGAGAACTGCCGGAACAAGAACATAGAAGATAAATCGTAAACAAGTTCCTAAATTTAAGCCTAAGAAGGGGGACAAGTTCATTAAGATACTTGAGTCTACTTGTAGAGTTGTATAAACCTTTTGGCAGCTTCTAAAACATTAGCCCTGTGACCAAAGGAACTGACCCTGACAAATCCTTCACCACCTGGTCCGAACCCACTCCCAGGAGTGGTAACAACATGGGTCTTCTCGAGAATCTCGGCGAAAACATCCCATGAACTCTGACCTGGGAAGTGAACCCACACATATGGAGCATTCTTTCCTCCGAATACATTAAATCCAAGTGAATTAAATGTGTCCATTATTATTTCGGTATTCTCCTTGTAAAAACCAATTACATCCCGCATTGCCTGAAAGTAAAGATAGAAAGAGAAAAATAAACATCAGACGATCTCTTTAAAGCATAGTGTTGAGATAACAGAGAAAAGGATCTTGCCTTAAGGCCTTCTGGGGAAAGGCAAGCCAGTCCACCAGCTTGAGAAATGTTGGATGCACCATTGAAACAAGTGCAGACTATACGATTGAAGTCTTTTGCAACAGGGAATCCATCTGAGAAAAGGAGCTCCTTGGGAACTACTGTCCATCCAAGACGAACTCCAGTAAACCCAGCATACTTGGAAAAAGATGATGTCTCAATGGCAACCTGCAATTATTTACATAACATACCTATAGTAAATAATTCAATACAAAAACCAGAAATAGTTCAATTATTATGAATCTAAAAGCATTCCAATAATTCAATACAACTATCAACCGAGGGCACAGAAATAAGAACCATTTTCCCTTTATATGCTAATATATTAAGCACGTGTTAGGTTGCCTACAACTAAATAGGTCATTCCAGATGTTGTAATCCTGATATCGTCATAATCTTTCATCCATAAATAGATAAAATCAAAAACCAGTGAATTAGATCGTGCATACTACATTCATTCAGAGAATATCATTATCTCTTTTTTCGGTAACAGAAATCGGCAAATCGCACTTATTATAGATGGTCCTACATGAGTCTGTGTTTAGCCGTTTATAGGCTAACCAACCAGGTATAATGCCCACTAATGCTGTATTTATGTGCAACCTAAAAGAAGTACAATAAGAATGGAAAATTCAAACCCTCTGGCATGTGAGAAACATGAGAAAGAATGCAATTAGAAAATTACATCCGGAACTGCTACAAGATTAGGGAATCTGTGAAACTTACTCTAACATGCTTTTCGAGGGTGAAAAAGATAAAGTTAGGAGGATAAATACAAAAAATAAACTGACCTCTTTTGCACCAGGAATTTCATAGATAGACCTTGGGCTGTCATCTGCAATATACATGCCGTACGCAGAATCATAGACAATGATTGACCCATTTTTCTTTGCAAACTTTACCAGTTGTGTTAGTTGTTCCCTCGTCGCAGCAGCACCTGTGGGGTTATTTGGGGAACAGAAAAAAATAACATCCGTTTTTGGGGTGGACGACAAATCAGGAAAGAACCCATTCTCCGGGTTGCATCTCATGTACTCGATGTTTCCATATTTCTCAACATCCTTGTCAAACTGTCCAGTCTGGCCTAGAATTACCCCTGAATCCACGTACGCCTGTACAAAAGAACACAAGATAGTACACATTCGCACAAGAAAACTACAGGGATCTGACCTGTAGTAGTGTATACTAAATAACAAAGTAAGATTTTTATATCCATCCGTTCTTAATAATATATGCTTCCCACCCAACCCCAATATATTGCTAACAGACATGCATATAGACATAGGCCTGGGCTGTCTAATTATCAATGGCAAAAACGGTTACAAAATTTTAATTCAAGGAAACGAACGTGAATGATAAAATGTAGTTTAAGATTGTAAATGTTACCGGGTATGATGGATCTTGCACTGCAATAGACACGTTTGCCCCAAAAAGAAGCTGTCACAGAGAAGAATGGATACCAATGTCAGATTGTCTTTATGGGTTGCATACAATAACATAAATTTGGTCAGGTTATAGTGAGTCAGACTGTGATAATACACTATAACTAAAGTGGTCATTTCATTTATGTGCACATGAAGGGAACCAAAGGCATCTGACAAGCATTATAAATTAACGTAGGAAGTTGAGACAAAAATGAACAATGGACACAAACTAAAGCAACCTGAAGGCGAGAAATGTCACACTTTGCTCCGTCTGACACAAATATGTCACTATCCTCTATGCCAAGGTCTCCATAATAAGTTGATGCAATTGCAGCCCTCAGTTTCTGAAAAGATAAAACGTACTGTTATTGGTCTATTGATAAATAACTCATGAAAGGATGCAATTCTGTAAACGAAGGTTGAAACTTTATAATGATTGAACAACAACAACAAAAAACTGGTTAAGATGAGAAATTTTTTGATATATATTCGAAATTAATCTTGCCACCGAAATACGTGATATCTTCCACTAGATATTTATGTTCTCATTGAATAATAACTAATCTATTCCTTTTACCAAGACTTCAATTCAGGGAAAATAGCTTCAAAAATGAAAAATGATAAAAAAAAAAAAAAATGTATAAAAGAAATTGAAAACCACCAAAGGACACCAATCATATCAATCTCAAGGTGTTTTGGTACTTATGAGAAAAGCAGAGACAAGATAACATACTTTTTCGCCTTGTTCAGCTCCATAACCACTATACCCCTCTAAGGTCGACAACGCTCTTGATCTCTGCAAACATTAGAAAGAGTTGAAGACATCAGGCAGTGATCGGTGTCATATTGTAAAAGAAAAGCTGAAACAGGATACCCTTTAGTTGGTTTTTAGGTTTTTGCTTATTTGCAAAAAGTGGGACACATTTACGCTAGCAATTGAACTAAACATTTGAAAATTAGATTAATAGAGTAAATTACAAACAGTGTCTCGAGTCTTCTGAAAGTGCTAGTAGTGTTAATAAGCAAAGGCAGATGCCCCGCAAAGTAGGATTATTGCATGTCCTTATGACATGAAGAGTGAAGTTTACTTCGCTTCTCCTTTAAAAATCAAAGTATGAGCATTAACTCTCTGTAGAGTAAAAAGTAAAAGTTTTCGTAGACCCAACTGAAAAAAAAAAGAGTGATAGTATCTCATGAGTGGAAGCATCACCTCAGCCATGGCAGATGTTATAACTTCTGGAATGGGCTCAGTTGTGTCTCCAATTCCAAGGCTTATCACTTGTGCATCAGGGTATTTTTGCAAGTGTGCGAGCTTCCTTCTGTTAATCTAATTACAAAACATACAAGCACGAAGATAAGTTCATAACTTCATATTTTATCTTTGAAAACAGAGATGCAGAAGCACCAATCATATAAATTCAATTAAAACCCATATCATGTAAACAAAAAGTTTTACAAGACCAATGCCAAGGGAGAAATGTCATAGATTACAAGTTATAACACTAATTTAACACTTCCCAACAAACTAAATACTGTAAGAGCTGAAATAGTTTTTCATTTTCTTTACTTAAAGAGTGGAACCAGTCATATACTTGATACAACTGTGTACAATTAGTTTGATATCAGTAGTTATTTACCAGAAACTATGATTATTTTCAGTGTCTGGCATTGTTCCATTCACCTGCTTATCACAAGGTACCCAACGCAAAAAGCCCAAAAACAAAGTGGATACTAAACCAGAGTTATCTACTATCTAATTTCTTCGCTCTTAGTTCAATCACAGGATTGAACAACAAAAAAGAAAGAATCACATCACATTATTTATGGCTGCAGAAGTATCCACTCACTAACCTCTGGAAATAAATAACCAGCTTCCAGTTTTGCCATGTTTGCATTGCGAGACACCATGGTTGTGTAAGCTTCAAATCATAAATAAACAGGAGGCAGCATATCAAAATCAATTCAAACTGTCAAATGGAATTATATCCATCCACTAAATGATCCGTTTTTAGGTATAGGCCCGTCAAAAGACCCTATACCAAAGTCTGCATAAAAGAGATATAGTCCTAGTAATTCTAGAAGTAGTTTCCTAATCCTAGAATGAGACCTGTTTTTAGAAGATTACAGACATAGGGCAGTTTTCCCTTTATAGAGAGACTAATATATTTAGAAGTAACTCAACCTATAAATAAGGTGCAGTGTAGTACCTGTAGGCAGGGGGGAAGAAACTAGAGATTACTAGAGAAAATACTAGTAAGAAAATTCTAGAGCAAAAGAAGAACAAGGGTACAACTCCTAGGGCTGAAATTACCTTGAAGGAAAACGTTGTAAAACTCTTTCACTTAAGCAATAAAACTAAGGTTCCGATTGCAATCTGTTTGTTCTTTTATTCTACTTGTTTAGCCATTCTCTATCATATTGGGGTCCAGAAATTGATCAGTGGTATCAGAGCAAGAAGTTAAGTAAGCAATGTTTCCGGCGATGAATGGAAGGGCTTCGATCCAAGGGTAACGAGGTATTACAGTTAGATCCTAATATTGATAGAAAGAAGAGAACATCTGTTTCATCATCATCATCATCACCCAATCCGCAAGAAAGAACTACGGAGAAATTAGAGGAAGATATGAGAATAATGAAGAATGATATGGCAGAGCTAAAGGAGATAATAAAAGGATTACAAAGAACACAGCAAGAACCGGGAAAACATCTAGAGTTCACAGAAAATTCGCCATACAAAGTAGAGGCGAGAATCGAAATCGCTGCCTACAACGTAGATTTAGATCCAAAGAAATTAGATGGCTGGCTCAAGTCTTTGGAGGTTTATTTCAGTATCAAGGGATTTACTGAAGAGCAACAGGTAAGTTTCGCTAGACTAAGACTTGATGGACATGCCCTAGTTTGGTGGGAAGCGTATACGTCAGGTTTGGCCCTTAGCAATGAAGCACCGGTTACTACTTGGAAGCAATTCACAACAGCTATCCAGAATTAGTTTTACCCTATTGGTTATAAAGAACGATTGCGCGAACAATGGCAATTCTTGCGACAAGTGAAAGGGCAGAACGTCCAAGAATACACTACTGTATTTCGCAAGCAAGCTATAGCATTAAACGTGAATATGAGAGATTCCCAGACTATTGAGAAATATAAAGGAGGTTTGCCTTTTGCTATACGGACAGAACTTGCGTTATTTCCAGTAACCGACATTGACGATGCTTGTAAGAAAGCTATGTACATTGAGATGAAGAATCAACCCGTTGGAGCAAAGCAATCAAGAACCGAAGAAGGAGAGGTTGTGAAATATGTCCATAAAGAGGGGAGAACTAATCATGTAGTGGCAAACGGAAACGTCAGATACTGCGAGAACTGCAAAACTTTTCGACATTCAAAGGAAGGATGTTGGATATTACATCCGGAGCTAAGACCAGCATGGTGGAAAGACCACAAGCAAGCTAACACAACCATCTACAACAAAGAAGATGAGGAAAAAGAAGAAGAAGAGGTGATTGATGGATCAATTGATCCCGACAGCAAAGTTGTGATGATGACAAGAAAAAGGGTATCAACTGGGATACAAGGCAAAGTCATTTGTCCAGGATTGCCGATCTCAGAATCTACTAAAGAAGAGCTATTTTGGGTGAATGCAGGAGTTAAGAAAACACCTGTGCTTACTCTATTTGACAGCGGATCGCAACGAAATTTAATATCCGAACAACTAGTGAAGAAGCTAAAGTTGAAGACAACACCACACTCTAATCCGTACCCGTTAGGATGGTTGAAGAAGGAGACAGAGTTGCAAGTGACTGCTCAATGCACCTTCGAATTCACCACCAACGAGAAATACGTAGATCAGGTAACATGTGATGTTGTCCCATTAGATGTTTGTCATATTGTATTTGGTAGTCCTTACCTATGGGACAGAGATGCAACATTCTCACAACGAGCAAAGGTTTCGAGGCTAGTTAAAGGAGGAAAAGGATTCCGCATTCTAGCTTCTAAAGAAAAGAAGAAACTACAATTTCTGTCTGCACAACAAACGAAACAGTGGGTATATGCTGGTCAGAAATTTAGCCTACTCACGGTTCGACAAGCTGTCAAAGAACCTAGTGAATTGGTTTGTGCCAACTCTTGCGAGTGCACTAAAACCGAAAATAACGATCTGCAACAGCCGCATAAGGTACCACCAGAACAACGCGTGGAACCAGAAATCAAGCTACTGGACGAGCAAAACAAGTCGCCATCATTACAAGTTGCGCAAGACTTAGCTCTAAGTGAAGTAACAAAAGATAATCCGACTAAGCAAGAAGACACAAATGACTAAAGCTAGAGAACAAGATTTGTCTCAAGACTATATTAAGGGGAAAGGTTCAAAGCATGCAAAGTGGTACTCAAAAGTACTACAGCTGCGAACTAAACTTCCGCAACTCTTAACTCAATGCTTTTGAGGGACCAAAAGCCTCCTGATGGGGGAGGTCTGATCCGTTTTTAGGTATAGGCCCGTCAAAAGACCCTGTACCCAAGTCTGCATACAAGAGATATAGTCCTAGTAATTCTAGAAGTAGTTTCCTAATCCTAGAATGAGACCTGTTTTTAGAAGATTACAGACATAGGGCAGTTTTCCCTTTATAGAGAGACTAATATATTTAGAAGTAACTCAACCTATAAATAAGGTGCAGTGTAGTACCTGTAGGCAGGGGGGAAGAAACTAGAGATTACTAGAGAAGATACTAGTAAGAAAATTCTAGAGCAAAAGAAGAACAAGGGTACAACTCCTAGGGCTGAAATTACCTTGAAGGAAAACGTTGTAAAACTCTTTCACTTAAGCAATAAAACTAAGGTTCCGATTGCAATCTGTTTGTTCTTTTATTCTACTTGTTTAGCTATTCTCTATCTATCGTATTGGGGTCCAGAAATTGATCACTAAATAAACAGTAAAAGCTTTTACCAGCCTTCTCAGTGTGTGGGGATGCTGCTGCAACACATTTACATATCAAATTCCTTCTCACTGAAACTGAAAATTTGGAAGTTCTGGAGTAAACAAAGAAAAACGGAAATTAATCGGAAAATATAAGAAATAACAATCCTTTGAGTCACAAAGAATAGATAATATATTTTTAAAATCATTACCTGGAATTTGTAGATTGTTGACCTAAGAATGCAGATGATGAAGAAGAAATCGAAGCTGAGAGCTGCGTCAGAGACATATTTTCTACACAGAAGATGAACCAAATGATTAGAGAGAAACCCTTGATTAGTAATCAGAAAAGACCAATACCGAAAGGGTTTTTGGTTAGGGTTTTGAGAATTCACCTTGTCAACTCAAGAAAGCCGCCGTTTTTGGTTGAAGTTAGAGATGGACCGAAAGAGGAGAGTGTGTGTAAACTGTAAAGGGTTTTTTCTTTTGAACCCCCCTCCACAAGGATCGGACAACTGCGGTTAAAAGTTCTGGTTCTTTTCTGTCCATTGTATTTTCGTTCCGGGATAATCGGTACTAATTGTAATTACTGTACTGCATATCTTCTTCGTAAGTGGGATATCCCTATATTTTTCCCTTTAACAGTTGTACTGGAAATGCAGATCCAGGGAGAAAACTCAGATGGTTTTTTGTGAAGTAAAAAGAGAGACAGAGAGATAATAAAAAAATGACACTAGTCAACCTACGAAACATTATATTTGTTCCTCAATTTCACAGTAGATTTCTTAGTGAGAGTTTAGAAACCCTAGCTCAAGTAAACACCTTGTCAACTTGTCGTTCTTTCTCAACTGATTATCTGCATTTTTCATCAATGTGAGGTTTTTCTCCCTTCTTATTGCATCTTTATTTTTGAATTATTATTATTTCCTTCCTCTTTTTTTCGCCCTTACGAAGAATCTATACAGTTAACCAGTTCTCTTACCTAGATTGAAAGTTGCTCAATTTGTGGAATGGTATTGCCCGTGTACCCCAATTATATGGAATATATGATTGTAGATTTCAAATGCTTTAATTACTAATTTATTGCTTTGAATTTACTTGTTAACGTTAGGTGGGTGAATGTGAAATGCATGCTGATAATAAACCTAGAACTAGTAGTCATGGGAATGTAGTTATTAAATGTGTTTTGTTTTTTGCTTAGTTTAGGGGATAGTATGTTTGTTTTGGTTGAGAAAATCTGTAAGCACTTGGTTTGTTATTTGGGAGTAACTAAACCTTAAGTTATTACTCACTGATAAAGGAAAAACAGCAAAACCATTACACCATGGTGAGTGTGTTATCACTAGTTAGTTACGGAATTAAGTCAATGGATAATACAATTTGAGAAGGATTATGATTCACGCCGCAATGAAGTGGAGATAAATCAAGCAAAATGTGATTAGAGTTTTCTCTTTCAGCTACAAACCAATTGCAGCGATAGTGATAAATAGAACCTTGATAACTTTGCAGTACGTATCAGCAACACGATGAAAGATGATACTTAAACTTAATTGTCAATTTTTGATGGATAGCACCCAAAATCTGAAAATGAACTCCCTTCTTTTCTAAATGGCATTTAAAGTGCTTCCTTCTTTTCATTCTTAACATGTGACATTTCATCTGAGAAATGATCTCTCTCAGCTAGGGAAGCCAATTACTTAACACCATTGTGTAGGTTATTCTTACTCTAATCAACTGTGGATTGGTGCCATATAATTTTAGATCAATCAACTGTAACTCTTACTTTGAAAAGGAGGAAATCCCTCACCTAGCAAATTCATTGTAATCTCAGTCAACTGTTGTACTGTTGGCCAAAACCAACAGAGAAAACTTCATGAAGAATTTTGTTTGCAACATTTGCCCAATCACGAGCAATTGATTATCTCGAACTGGGTGTATTTGTGAAGAAAAATAGTAGATGTATTGGATCAGATATAGTGCATCTAATGGAAATCCAGGTTCTTGAATCTATTGAGGTTTTCTAGTGAAAACCAATGTTCTATCTTTATCCTGGAATTTTCTATCCGTATTGAATATGTTATTCAAATAAATCGTGTCTTTTTGCTCTTACAACGTCTACAAGAATGTGGCGTATTTTAGCTTCCTATAACCAACTAATTTCGGTGTTACTATCATCCTGTCTACTTGCATTCTCCTGTTTTTTATTCTTTCATTTTATGTTGTAGTTTGAGAAGAAGACAGAGTTGGAGCATAGCCTTCGCATTGAACACTGGTGGGACTCCTGATGGTGGAAACCAAGACAACCTCAATGCCATCAGTGGTGGTTTTGGCCAGACCAGGTTGGGTAGAATAGTGGGTGCAGGTGGGAAACAGCTGTTAGCGAAGCTAAATTCTGCTAGAAAGAACGTCCCTATGAAAGTCTTTTTACTTCTCCTGGGTTTCTACACGGCTAACGCATTAGCTACAATTCTAGGTCAGACTGGTGATTGGGATGTCTTAGTAGCTGGTGTTGTTGTTGCTGCCATCGAAGGGATTGGAATGCTTATGTACAAAAAGACCTGCTCATTCTCAACTGGGAGGTTCCAGCCCTTAATTGGAATGATCAACTATTGGAAAGCTGGTGTTTGTTTGGGTTTGTTTGTGGATGCTTTTAAATTGGGAAGTTGAATAAGAATATCTGGTTTGCCTAATTACCTGAATCATTTTGTGCAACTCCTTATCTACTTCCATTTTCTATTATATAAGCACCTACTAGTTGAACCAACTTGTTTCACTCCCGCTATGAAAGACCCATGCTATGGCAGCAAGCCATACTCGAAGAGTCTCATGCCCTTGTACGAAATGGAACTTGATAATTTTTCCCTGGATGTCATTGTTGGGATGGACGGATGGTATAGGGTGGGTCCAACAAAAAGACCTGCTCCTGCCTTTGTGCGGGTTGTGTTTGGGCAGGCAAGCCGGCGTAAAACTTTACCATACTTTTATGAGATAGAATCTTTATGAGATGAAATCTCAAGTTTTACTCTGACTTGCACGGGACAAAAGCATCTTTATGAGATGAAATCTCAAGTTTTACCCTGACTTGCACGGGACAAAAGGGTTTTCGGTATATGGTGGGTCCAACTACCGAAAAAACAATCTAGAAAGTGTGTAAGGATAATATCACATGAATCTGAAGTTGTACCTACATAGTTGTACTTTAATTTTTCTTCTTGTTTTGTTCTTTCTGAGGGTGGTACAAGCTTATTGTATCCTCTCCTTTTTTGATCAATAAACTTTCTTTACAGATCAAAAAAATAAAAAGATAATATCACAGGAGTCTGAAGTTGATTATACATTTATACCAAATCTACAGATCTGTTATTTCCAAGTTTGTAGCAACGAAAAATTGATCGGGAACGGTGATACGAAGGACAAAACTTGATGAATGGAACAACCAGAACAAACAGATTTATCATCCATATATTATCAGCAATGAAGATAACTGAGGTCATAGAGGAGTTCAGTGCTTATTCAGGTCAATTAATTAATTTTCACAAGTCAGCAGTTTATTTCAGCAGAAATGTTAAACCATCTTGCAGTCAGGTTATCAGTGGCATCCTCCAAGTAAGACAACTTGATATCAAAGGTGAAAAGTATCTGGGTTTACCTTTTTTTGTGGGAAGAAGCAAGAAAATTCCTTCAACTGTAATTGATAAAATGGAATCAAGACTCACAATATGGAGCTGCATTAACATGTCTTAAACTGATAGGTCTGTAATCGTCAGGAATGTTACTAATGATATCCCTGTTCGTCGCATGACCAACTTCAAACTTCCGAATTCTACTATAGATAAAATGAACTCCACACAGCAAAAATTCTGGAGAAACAAGAAGACCAATAAAGGAAAGCACTTTATTACATGGAGGAATGTAAATAAACCAAAAGAAGAAGGTGGTTTGGGCTTTAGAGATTTACATTTGTTCAATAGAGCTCGCTTGCTAAATCTGCTTGGAAACTATGCACAGATGACTCTTCAATTTGTGCAAGATCCTTAAAAGATAAAATATTTCCTTGATGGTCATGTTTTTAATACTCGGGAAAATGGAAATTCTACCTGGTCTTGGAGAAGTATAAGTAGTGAGCTAAGTTTCATCCAAAAATACAACTGCTGGAGTTTAGGAAATGACCAGAAGATTATGATATGGAAGCATAAGTGGATAATGGAACTGGATGCTCCACCTGTTCCTAAAGATGTGCTAACTTCTACCTCAACTATACTTATGTCCACCAACTTTTCTCACAAAACACTGGAAGCTGGGATTACAATTTTATCTTCTCCTTATTTGAAGCTTTTACTGCAAGGTTAATTCTTAATGTTTCAATTCATCAACAACATGATGATAGAATTATTTGGACACTTGAGAAGATTGAAATATTTTCAGTTAAGTCAACTAACAGGAAAATGTTTGAAGAAAAGAACAACAACAACTCAGTGGGGCCAAGAATGCAAGGCATATTCAAAAGGCTTTGGAAACTTCCATTACTCCCAAGAATTAACCAATTTCTGTGGAAGTGTGTCAAGGACATTTACCAACAAGAGACAAGCTATTTCATGTGATTCAAGGTGGAGATTTAAGTTATCCTTCCTGTGCTCGAGTCACTGAATCTGCTTCTCACTATCTTCTGAAGAGCTCCCAGTCTAAAATGGTTTGGTTTGCTACGCTGGGAATTCATTCTCAAGGTAACAATGATCTGATTGAATGGGTTTGTGGCTGGTTTGATAAACTGTTAGGTCATCAGATACAAGAAGAACATGTCTGTAAGATTGCCATTGTAGCTTGGTGCATCTGGAATGATAGATATGACAGAGTATTCAAGGGTAGTAATTCTTTACCAGCAGCCATAATTCAGAAATGCAGGAAAGAGATGTCAGAGTTTGAGAATAAACCTCATCCTCTACCAAGAACTCCAACTCGACAATCTAGAATTGATCTTCACTGGATTCCTCCTTCAAGAAATTTTTTTAAAATAAATACTGATGGTTCTTATCTAGATAATAAGAAAATTGGTGGCATTGGTCTAATAATCTATGATTTTGCAGGTATTCACAAAGGATCAAAGTGCATCTACTTAGCTGAAACGTTGAGTCCAGAGCAAGCTGAGTGCAGAGCTTTATTGGAGGCAGTAAAATGGGCTAAGGATTTAAGGATGGATATGGTGGAGTTTGAGATAGATTCAAAGATGGTAGTGGATGATGTGACCAAGGACAACATCAACATAAATTGGAGACTTAGAAATTTAATTCTAGACATTAGAACTTTGTTTAATGCTTTCAATCTCTGGCATTGTACGTATGTGCCAAAAGAGAAGAAAATATCATACATTTTATGAAAACTATAAGAGTAGAAAGAATGGTAGTGTTTGGTTATTAGATCCTCCTAGCAACATATTTGTTTAGCTACAAGAGGATGCATCTTATGTAAACACTCAAGTTTAATCAATGCCAATTTTCCAGTTTCAAAAAAAAAAAAAAAAACTAAGGAAAAAGCTTCAAGAAGAATCCCATTTTAACTCGGTGTAGCAGTTTTAGCGGCGTTGATACGATTACATATATGACAAACAAATCCTAAAAGACCTCGACCATCGGATCGTTCAAATGGTATCTCCCCTGCTAGTCTTGCATTTGAAGGGCTGCAAGAATTTTGAAGCGGCTGCAAAAAGCAGACTACACTGAATTTTTTTACTCATCTTCATGTCTGATAGATTAGCTGCAGTAGTTGGCATGTTGCTTAAGTGTCACCACTTGCATTCTAATGCTCGTTTCTCTCAGCATTAGAAACGGAGCTTGGTTGGTTCATCAACCTATCGTCCAGTTTAGCTAGCAAAGGAGCAGTTGCTCCATAATTGTTCCACCATGATGTTGCATCCTCTGTATTTCTATATTTTTGAGAGAACTGATTTAAGAAGCCCTTAGTGCATTCAGAAAATGAACCATGTTGATCTTTTATATCTGTTCTATCTTTCTGGATTGTAAACAATCTTTTAAAACAAATGTTTTTCCCATTTGACAACTCCTCGTCACGATGTGGAGGAACACGATTCTACACACCTTCAATCCATTCATCACTATAGAATTTTGGATTCAAACAATGAGACAAACAAATTAATGGATAGTTGCTCTTGTTCCATATCCGCTCAAGAACATTATGTACTTCATCGTAAAAGGAACTCGATCCTTCTATCGGATCTTCATCCTCATGTTCAAATATTACCAGCCTCACATTTTCAATCGTGGTATCCCACATGTCATACACCAAGTGCAATGTAAATTTATCGGTATCAGTGAACCTCAAGAAATCAAATATTGGTGCAGTAATATTGATAAACTAAACCATATTTTCCCACTAATTATCATCAACAATCAAATTTTTAACTTGTTTTTCCTTAACAACATCATTCCCTTCATAATCTTTTTAATCTTGGTCCACCACCATAGCCAACAAAGCTGATTTAACTTCAGTCAAACGGAGCAGCATAATCAGGTTAGTAGCAAACCTAGTATCTCCATAACTTAGTAACTTTAGAATAGATATCTCTTGTAAATTGTTAATGCTTTTGAGTGATTAGCAACAAATATTTTAACCATTCTTGCTTGTGCAATCAGGTCTTGCATCCACTTAAACTCTTCGAATCTACTTCGGTATTTGGTTGTTGGCTTGCACTCACAAAGATTTCTCAAAGCAAAGTTGTGTGTGTGTGTGTGCTAAACATGGAGTCCAAAAGATATGCTTGAAAGTACGCTACACTTGCATTGCAACTGCCTTACACAAGGATGAATTTTCGGTATCTAAATGCACAACATTCATAACCCTAATTCTTGAATAGTGTTTTCAAATAAACTTTCCAAGTAGCTATCGTCCTTATAATTCCCTAAACTATCAATATCCTTCAAAAATACAGCACTACCACTAGAGGCTCCCATGAAATATATTAGTGGTATACTATTGTTGTCAGACCATCCATCACTCACAATTGACAGACCAGTTCTTTTGCATCCACTCTTCATAGGTGCTAACATTTTGTCTACATTCTTTTTCTTTTCTTCAAGTAGTGTTGTTCTCAACCTCCTTGGAGTTGGAGGGATATAACCCGTAATATTGTTATTTGCAGCATATTGGATTATATCTCTAAATATTGGAGAATGAATAACATGAAAAGGGATTAAACGAGCAAAGAAAAACATGGCAATTGTATGATCCAATATATACAGAGACTTTCTGTTGGATAATTGGCCGAAAGAACTATCACCCCTTCTAAGAACGGTTTCGTAATTCTTAGCACCAAGTAATGGAAGATCGGAAACCCCTGATTTTCCTAGTTGGCTTCTCATATCCGCACCGTTTTACAACTGTTTCATAGTTTTTAAACTTTTTGGATCCATACCTTGACATATACCTACACCTTTTTTCGGTTCAAGAAGAAGATGAGCTATTACACGAGTATATGAACCATGAAAAACTAAACCAAAAATTGTGCATTGATTTTGATTGTTTCCTCTACCATCACGTTTACCTTGTTTTTCAACATAATCTCAAAGAGGAGTGTTTAGGTCTGTATCTTCATCTACAACCTTTCTTTTCTTACTCATTTTCTAGTGATGATCAGAATATGTGGATTACTTCTTTCTTTCATCTGAAGAAGAGATAACAGAGAGCGAAAGAAAGACAAAAAAAAGAGAGTAGATAGATTAGATACAGAGAAGGTAAGAATATTTATTTTACTAGAGAGGACAAATTCTCAAAGAAGCTAACAAAAAAATATCTTATTGTATATCCTTACAGTTGTCCTTCTGAAGTGTAAATCTCTGATTTTTATATTCTATTATATTTCTAGGGAAGTGAATCGTGTCCTACACGCGTGTCCGTATCCAAACGTGTCAGTGTCCTATTATATTTTAGCACAAGGTCACGGTCCCAACTGATAACTCCAATTGGGGATGACAAAAAGTGAAAAAAGAAAAGAATGGTAAGGCTGGGAGGAGTAATAATGGTACAAAGTGGGTTAGTTGCAATGTCGGCTGCAGGTGAGGAGAATGTTGTGGGTGTGGAGAAAACCAAACAGCTTGAAGATGACGTAGCTATTTCTGAAGCTGCTTATAGAGGAACAACTGTTGAATTGGCGAGAACTAAATAGGCTGCAGATACTCATGCGGTATTGGTGAAGAGGTCTAAATTGGCGAGAAATAAAACCTTAGAAGCTAAGTCAAGTATGGATGTTGAATTGGTGAGAACTAAGCGTTCTTTACTTGATAAAAATGGTGCTATTACGTATTCTATTCCTTTTTGTGATGATATGCCTGTTGGTGAACAGATTCTATCGACTAATAAACTTAACATTCTAAACTCTATTAATAATGAGAGTAGAAGGGCCAACGAATTTGGAAGATTGTCTGTCTGATGATGATACTAGTGAACTGGAAAACTCAACTGAAAAGATAAAAAATTGGGGTGAATTAGATGCCAAAAATTTAGATGAAAAGAAAGAGAAAACTAATGCCTTGAGGAAAAGACGTGAAGCTGTAAGGGTGCCTATAATTGTAGTTGAATCCAACTTGGTATCAGTTTCCAATTCTACTCAGAAATATAATCCTTGTATGATTAGGATATTGAAAATAATATGTTGGGGGTTCGAGCTAGGAATCGAAGATCACCACTACAGCTTGCAAACGGGTGGGCCGGGTCTGGCTTGTTACGGGTTAACACGGGTCCAAGCTTGCGGGTTGCGGGCACGGGTCGTCATTTCTTCAACCCGCGCCCGTAACGGGTAAAGCTTGCGGGCTCACGGGTTAGCTGGTTTCTGGGGAGTCAACTCAGGTCAACGTCAGTCAAGGGGTCACGTGGAAGAGATTCAGTTGGTCTTAGTCGGCTGAATCCCCGAGTTAGTGTACCGAGTCGCTGAGCGACTCACCTGAACTGAATTCGGTAGAATTCAGTCTGTTTTTGGCTAGTTTCCGGTTGTTTTTTTACAGCTCTTCCCTGCAATCATTCAACATCCTAAACATGCATCTAGTTGACAGTTCAATCCATTAACAGACTCAATCACTCCCTTCTCATCTTCCAAAACCCTCTTCAATCTATTGCACTTGCTGTTTCTTCTCAGTTCTTCACTAAATTGAACACAACCCATGTCTCAGCATATACCAACTCCTTCTCCTCCTTCCATGATTTCGCTGTAAACTCGAATTTAACCATATCAGCTCACCTTAATCCATTAACAGTAATTTCATAACACCACAGATCCATTTCTTCAAGATTCTTCGCTAACTGCTGAAACCCATCTCCAATTTCTTCAACACTAGATACCCATCACAAACAACAACAGATTCATCCCTCAAAGATCGAACCGTAATTTCATTCTTCTCCTTGCTGTGAATCTTAAACCCTTGATAGCAGCATCTCCTACCTTATTACCAATTTCTTCTTTTGTTCTTCATATCACGACCTTCATCCCTGATTTCTTAAGCAGCACCACCAAATTTTTCTTGAGAAAATAAAATAAAAATAACATTGAGCTATTGTTTTGTCCGTCAGGGAAGGACGAAGAAGAAGAAAGGAAAGAAAGGAAAAGGCTAACCTACCGCTAGGGTTTCCTTTTATATATGAGGGGGGACACGTAACATAGTAACACACGCGTTATACAGAGGGGAGTGGACACACGGCGTAATATGGGGAATGAAATTGCGGGTTAACGGGTGAACCTGCGGATTTCACGGGCCGGTCTGGGCTAACCCGTTTTTCAACAGGCCAACATTTTTCCAACCCTAACCCGGCTTGTTTAAAAACCAGCCAAGCCGGGTACGGGTTTTTACAGTCCGATCCGGGCCAACCCACGGGTTTTGAGCTTGTTTGCCAGCTCTAATCACCACGGCTACATGAAGGAATATCAGGGTTAGATGACTAAACCTACGATAACTCGAAGGTAAAAAATGACTCTACATCTTAAAAAATTTAATAAGATATGTATTGGAATAAATAGTGTCGCAAAAGACAATGCACGCATTAAATTAAGAGAGTTAATTTAAAATTTTAAGCCAGAAATTCTTTGTATTACTGAACCAAAAGTTGAGCCTACGGATAAGTTCATCTCTTGGATAAACTTGAATGGATTTAAAAGATAGGTGGCCTATAATACTTGTGATACTTCTATTAGGATTACATGGGTTTTGTGGTTGTCAGAATTTGATGATACGGTGGTCATTAACATGAGTAAACAAGCCATTATTATGGTTGTAGAAGGGGTTCATATTTCTTTCGTTCATGCTAGTTACCTTTAAATTACTAAATGTAGGCTATGGCAACAACTTACAATGGTTAATGAAGACACTCCATGGCTTGCAATAGGAGATTTCAACTGTGTATTATGTTGTGACGAGAAAAGGGGTGGTTTGGAGCCTAGAATGTCTGTCATTAATGAATTTAGTGATTGGATCATGGATGATAATAAGATAATAGTTGAATACTAATTTTTTTGGCTATCTGGCGATTTTTTTAGGTTTTTTCAAACTTTCTTTTTTCTTTTATCTTGATCATCTCACGGTGATTCAAGATGGGGGATCAATCTGATCCATCCCAAAAGAAGACTTTAACATATGTTGAACGTTTAAAAAGCAAACAACAACTTCCTACCACTTCCGTGGATTTGAATACATTGCTAAACCCTACTAGGAAAGATGGCAAACCTGCTGTTGTTTTATCGGAGGAATTTTATTTGGATGGGTGTGAGATTTGGCAATTTAGTCTTATTGGACGTTTATATTTCAAAAGGATTAATTTTAATGATGCAAAGAAAACCCTAGAGCAACAATGACAGCTAGGTGAAGGTCGTGTGCAATTTGTTCCTCTGAATAGGGGGTTCTTTATAATCAAGTTGAAATCGCAGGATGATAATAATAAGATTTTTGAAGCTGAATCATGGGAGGTTGATCAACAAACTTTAAGCGTAATGGAGTGGTACCCTAGTTTTGATGCAGAAAGACAGAGAACTTCACACGCTATTGTGTGGGTTAAGTTTCCCGGCTTACCTATGGAGTTTTGGATTGGAAAAACCTTGCTAGCTATGGCAAAGACTTTGGGTACTCCAATTGTGGTTGATAAACGTACTTTGTCTCATGAGTATGGATACTATGCTTCGGTTTTGATTGATATTAACTTCACTGAGCATGATACTGATTTTATTCACATCTATGTTGGTGGTTTGGATTTCCGGCAAACAATAGACATTCCTAAGAAGCCTAAATTTTTCTCAAAGTGGAAGATTATTGGTCATTCTGATTCAAATTGCCGAAATAAACACAAGAGCAATTCAAACAATATGCAGCTACAAACTTCTGTTCCAGGGCAGCAAGCGCAGGTAACTAGAATGGAGAATGGAAGTAATAATGGCTCAAATGTTGGTAATGAATGGTAAGAGGCTAGGCGCGGGAAAGGAAAGACATCACCAACCATTCTGGTTATTCTTGAAGTTGTACGTAGCTTGCCTAATGGGAGGCATAGTTCTGTTGTGCATGGCCAGCATGCTAACATTATGCATGGCCACCATGCTAATGTTGTTCTGGTGAGTTCTGTCTTGGAGGAAGGTGAGGTTGTGTCAGGAAGTGTTCAAGTGGCTATAGCTAAACAGTTGCAGGATGAGTTAGCAAAGTCTGGAGCTGTCTATCGTTCTGCCTTTGTTGAATTGGAAAGAACTAGACAAAGAGCAGCTGCGCATGCAACATTAGTATCTAGTGTTACAGAGGGTATGCCTAGTACTAAGTAAGTTGATAATTCTGAAGCGGGGGAGAGTAGGAATTTTTCAGCTGATAGGACTGTTGTTAGCTTCTCCGACACTCCTTTAACTGATGCACTATTTGTTCGTGAAACCGTGATATCTCCAAACCAGTTTAAAGCTCTTAATGCAGAATTGGGCTTACACGAAGAGTCTGTTGTGTTGGAGTCGGAGGTGGAGCCAACTGAGAATTTTGATACTAGTTTGGGAAAGTGGAGTAATCAAGTTCCGTATTCTTATAAACAATCTGCTATTACGAATCTTACTAGAACTTGGAATTCTGGGATGTCCGGGTCCAATTCAAACTCTAAGAAAGGATCTGGTCAGGATAAAGGAAACAAGGCTTTGGGGGTTATTAAACCGGGAGTTGGATTTCAGAGAAAAGAAGTTATAAGAACTGCTCGGAGAGTTCAGGTTACTAGCCCCAAAAAAAACTGTTTCTTAATGAGGGTTCTCTTTTGGAAGATTAATGGGATTGTGCGTGATGAGGCACAATGTAAACTTAGAGAATTAGTTAAGGATTTTAATCCTGATATTATTGGTATTGCGGAGCCAAGGGTGTCGGTGTCTTCAAGGTCTATACGTAGGTTTAGAGTTTATGGTTTTAATAACTCAATAATTCATAACTCCACAGATACTTGTATTGGGGATTTGTGGGTGATGTGGTCTTTGAATGTTTCTGATCCGGTGATGTTGAATAGCTCTAAACAGGCTATAACAATTGGGGTTGATGGTTTTCATATTTCTCTTGTTCATGCTAGCTCAGTGCAAGCTACAGGGAGGAATCTTTGGAATCAGTTAAATATGGGTGCGCAACAGGCTCCGTGGATGGTTATGGGGACTTTAATTGTGTTTTGTGAAATGATGAGATGAAGGGAGGGGCTATTCCAAGAACGTCTATTGTGAATGAATTTAGTGATTGGTTGGATGATAATAGTCTTTTTGAAGTTGAATCATTAGGAAGTAAATTTACTTGGTCGAATAGACAGACGGGGGTTAGAAGAATAATAGTAGACTAGACCGTGCGGTGATAAATGAGTTTTGGCTGAATCGTTTTGAGAATTGGTGGTGTAAAGCTCTTCCTAGAGAAGTTTCTGATCATTATCCTCTTATTGGTTATCCTTTTGTTAACATGAGACCACGTAGAGCTCCTTTTCGGGTTCAAAAAATATGGTTTGGGCATCCAGATTTCATGTGTATGGTTTAAGAAAGTTAGAATGAACCTATTGTGTGTTCCCCTGCTTTTATTTATCCCCAGAAGCTAAAGTGTCTTAAAATTGCTATGAAGTTGTGGAATCAAGAGGTGTTTGGTAATGTTAATGTTAGGATGAAATAGGCTCAACTTAGACTATAAAGTGCAATGCGTTTAACTGCTGAAGATCCTTCGGATGTGAATAAATTGAATTTGATGAGAAGTGCGGCAGTTGAGGTTAATGAGATTCGTATGCAACAAGCTATTATATTGAAACAAAAATCCAAGAATAAATGGCTGGTGGAAGGGGCTAGTAATGCTAGTTTCTTTCATAATTCCATTCGTATTCGTATGAGTATTATTACTATTTCGGAGTTGGTGGATGCTAATGGGGTTATGATAATTGATTGTGATCAGATTCGTGACCTTATTGTCAATTATTATGAGGCGAAGTTTAATGGAGATGATTCAGTTCCAGTTGAAACTCTTTTTAACGTGGAACATGATAGCATTTCAATGGAGGAGAGTGCTAGAATGGATCAGTTACCTTCTATTGAGGAAATCCATGCAACAATTTTTGATTTAGGAGATGACAGTGCGCCTGGTCCGGATGGGTTTGCTGGTTTCTTCTATAAGCATTGTTGGGAGATTATCCGGGATGATTTGGTAAGTACTATCTTGTTTTGTTGGACCAATAAATTTATTCCTCATTGTGTGAATTCTAGTCTCCTTTATGCTCTTGCCGAAAGAGAGAGGTGTGAATACTCTTAGAAACTTCAGACCAATTAGTCTTAGTAATTTTTTTTTAAAGATTTTTACTAAGATTTTAGCTACTCGGCTGGGTAATGTCTTGGATAAATTGGTTTCAGAGGAGCAGGTGGCATTTATGAAAGGTAGGAATATCCATGAAAACATTAGTCTTGCTTCGAAGATGGTGAGATTAAGCATAAGGAAGGTAATGTGGGGTTGAAACTTGATATCACTCAGGCGTTTGATACTGTTAGTTGGACTTTTATCTTGGAGGTCTTGAGAAGGTATGGTTTCTCGGAGAATTGGTGCGACTGGATTTTATAGATTTTGAAGTCTGCTAGATTTTCAGTACTTGTTAATGGTAGCCCAGAAGGTTTTTTCAGTATTGATAGAAGTCTTCGGCAGGGTGATCCTTTATCTCCTCTGATTTTTGTGTTGATTGGGGATGTCTTAAGCAGAAATATCACTAAGCTTTTTCGTGAGGGTAATATGACAACTATGGTCTCTAGAAAAGGAATTTCACCCACCCATTTATTTTTTGCTGATGATATTATGATTTTTTGTAAGGGTAACATGAAAAGTTTGAGAAATCTGGTGGATTTATTGGGTTTGTATCAACGTGCTTCTGGTCAAGTGGTTAGTCGTGAAAAGAGTAAACTCTATTATAGTGGTGGATCTTTGAGGAGAAGAACAACTATTACTGATTTTTTTGGGAATGCCTGTTACCACTTTCCCAGATCGGTATTTAGGTGTTAAAATTATGCCAGGTGATGTTCGATATCACCATATTTCTAATGTGGTTGAGAAGATTAAGGAACAACTTGCAGGTTGGAAGGGAAGGATGCTTTCTTTTCAAGATAGGGTGGTGCTGGTTAAGTCAGTTATTGCAAGCTATTCTATTCATAATATGGATGTTTACAAGTGGCCAAGGAAGTTTATTCATTAATGCGAGGTTGCCATTCGTAATTTCTTATGGTCTGGTGATTCGCAGGTGAGTAGGTCATTTGTTGTTTCTTATGATAAGGTTTGTGCTCCTTATGAAGAAGGTGGTCTAGGCATTACTCAAATGAAGGTGATGAACAAAGCTATACTTATGAAGTTGTGTTGGAAGATTTGTACTTCAAAAAAGGTTTGGGCTAAATTTTTATGTGCTAAATTCTTCCCCCGGTCTGGGCATTTGGTAGGGTACATTAAATCTTCTATTCTCCCTGGCTTCCGTTGGGTTTATGATGAGGTTCAGTTTAACACCAGGGTGTTGATAGGTGATGGTAGATCGACCTCTTTATATTTTGATTCATGGTGTGGGGATACTAGTGTTGCTGATGTGATTGGTGCGGAAAATCTGGATATGACGGTAAGGGTTAGTGATATGTTGTAAGATAGGGAATGGCATTTCACGGACATTGCTGTCCAGAACTTGTTGGTTGATGGCGTCGATATGGAGGGTGTTCCAAGGCCGTTAGGTAGTGAAGATTATAGGGTTTGGAAGCCTGATTATAAAGGAATTTCACGGTTAAGCTAAAGGGAGGAGTCGTATGTTCAAGGATGTTTGGTTGTTGTCTATTCTTGTAATTCGTTCTGAGTTATGGATGACACGGAATAGTTATGTTTATGGGAATCAAAGAGTTAGTTGGCATTTTTTTCACAAGAAGGTTTTCAATCAGATTCATGAGTATTCGAGAAGGTTGAAGGGTGATATGTTTAATAATCAAGATGATCTTAGAGTGCTTTCTTTCTTTAGAGTGTAGCATAGGAGAGTTAAGGTGATGCAGCCTAAAGAGTTCTTTTGGATTCCTCTAAATCATGATGCTTTGTTGTGATGGTGCGGCTAGGGGAAGTCCGGTAAGAGCACGTGCTGGTGCGGTTGTTCGAGATGCAGGTGCTAACGTTTTGGGTGCTATGAGTGTTGGTTTTGGTATTCAAACTAACTACTTAGATGAGCTTTTTTGTGTTATCGTGGGGCTGGAATGGGCTTTGAAGTTTGAGGTTGGAAATATTTGTATTCGTACTGACTCTATGGGTACTGTTTTGCCATTCTCGGGTGATATTGTTGTAGTTTCGTGGTTTGTGAGACAGAGATGGGTGTCTGTGAGAGCTGATATAATGCAATTCGTTTCATGCATACTTATAAAGAGGCTAATTTTTCCGCTGACACGATGGCCAAGAGGGGTTGTCTATTGAATGATGGTGAAGGCATGAGCTATAATGGAAGACCTGATTTTATTTCTTCAATTGAATTACCAAATGTATCTTATTTTAGATTTGATTAGTTTGTAAGTTTTTGGGGTTCTCTGCCTCTTTTCTTACAAATTAGTTGTAACTTTTGCTATTTATTAATACAATTTGGATTTACCAAAAAAAAAAAGATCATGGATGATAATAACTTGTTTGAAGCTGATGCTTTCGGATGTAAATTTACATGGATAAATAAGCAGTCAAGTACTCGGAGAATTGTGAGAATTGTGGTTTCTCAGAAGATTGGTGTTCTTGGATACTCAATATTCTTAAATCAGCTCGTATTTTGATTCTTCTAAATGGTAGCCCAGAGGGTTTCTTCAAAATCAATAGGGGTTTGCTTCAAGGGGATTCTCTCTCGCCTCTTATTTTTGTTTTGATAGAGGATGTTCTTACCCGAAACATCACCAAACTCTTTCAAAATAAGGACATGACTCATATGGTAAGACGTAATGGTATTGCTCCAACTCATTTTATTATTTGCTGACGATATAATGATTTTTCACAAGGGTAATATGAAAAGTTTGACAAACTTAAAGAATTTCCTCGAGGTTTATCAGCGTGCTTCTGGCCAAAGGGTTTGCAGAGAGAAAAGTAAGATTTACTATGGTAGGGGGTCTTTAAATATGCGCAAATCTATTGTTGCTTTCTTAGGCATGGGAATTACCTACTTTCCGGATCGATATCTAGGTGTTCAAGTTATGCCAGGTGCGGTATGATACAGACATATTAACAATGTTATTGACAAGTTAAAGGATCAACTTTCAGTTTTAAAAGGTAAAATGCTTTCTTTCCAAGACAAAGTTGTGTTAATTAAATCAGTGCTTTCGAGTTACTCTATTCATAACATGGTTGTTTACAAATGGCCGGTGAAGTTTATTCAGAAATGTGAGAGAGTGATTCGCAATTTCCTTTGGTCGTGTGATTCCAATCTTTCTCGAGCTATATACCAGGATATTTTCCTAGTATATAGGAACTACCCTTGAAAGCCTCTGAAAGCACTCTAGAAAAACAAAAGACCTTTAAGAGCTGATAAATCTTAAAATCTTGGTTGAAAACTGAGGACCATGTGGCGTAGTGACATCGCTATCCTTTTTCCCATCCAAATACACTCCTCTTAAGTTGTTTAGGAAACTCAAAAGTGCTGTAACGTTCAAAATTTGGCATAATTACTATTAAATTCAGTAAAACGGGCTTTTCAATAGCATATTATGGAATTTTCCTAAAATCTAAACTCCATTTCCCATCAAAA
>JAJJMB010017057.1:516944-544971 GCA_023531105.1 Papaver atlanticum
TCCCATCCAAATACACTCCTCTTGAGTTGTTTAGGAAACTCAAAAGTTTTGTAACGCTCAAATTTTGGCATAATTACTATTAAAATCGGTAAAACGGGCTTTTCAATAGCATATTATGGAATCTTCCCCTTAGGCCTTGACAAATAAAGCTCTCACGTTAAACGGTGATGAAACCCTCGATTCTTATTGGCCGAAATAGGCCTTTTCTAATGCAGAAGCTATGGTGAGGACACGAAGTAACTCTATTGGCTGTAATAGTTAAAATTTGGTTACACTTTGTCTACATCAAATACTTAACTGTTTGTTAGTAACGGTGTAGATAAAAAAGTAGGTGGACAATACTTATGTCAGAATTTAAGCTTAAATAATTTTGTTACACCGAGTTTACACCAAAACTTAACTGTACATTACTAACACCGTCAAAGGTGAACGACACTTGTATCAAAATCGTTAAAAAAAGAAAAAAAAAACGTAAAACTCTTTGCTTCCCATTTAATTAAGGAAATTCATTTACCTGAGGAAATCGTGTTACAAAGTAATTAAGGAAATCGTGTTACGTAGGAAATTGGTATACTTAATTAAGAAAATTTTGTTATGGTGTTTGTATGGAAATCGTGTTAGAAAGGAAATCGTGTGATTCAGATTTTGTTTATATATGCAATTCATAAACGTAAAATTATTCGATGACAGAGTTTTCGCATAAATCATGGAGCCTTTGATCAACATAAACTCAAAGAAATTCGGAAAGAAACAACTAGGATAGCTAGGAGTTTGAGGCTGAATCTTTTGCTATCAAAACCTTTCCATGTCGCATTACGATCCAATAGATTTAAACACAACAATATTTTCAACGAAAGAAGAAATTCTTTATGGGAAAAGAGAGCAAAAGCATTTTAAATTAAATCACCTATTGAAGTTGCAGCGATCCCTTTCATACTTTTGACTTATTGTATATTTTGTTTTTCGTATGAAAATTTTGATCTTTATTTTCAAATCCACAGACTATTAATTAGGTTTTTTGTTCGGACGTTAACACCAATAACTTAAGTGGTTATAATTTTTTCTTTTACTATGCAGGTGATTATTGAACACACAAACATAAAAAGGAGATCAGATTCAGAAACCCAAACATTTCTATTTAACACAAAACTGTTGTTCCCCCCTTTTCTAGATAGGTAAACCTCAACCTGTCGCGAATCTATGTGTTTACTAAGAATATGTTTGTTTGGATGAACACTCATATCATGAATGATATTTACTGAATTTATAGCATGAGTAGCAGAACTAATTTTAAAGGCAATGCAGTTCGACGGGGCTTTTCTTATAAACTTAAAGGTAATATTTCTCTGATTTTATTATCTTTATTGTTACTGGGTATGTATTATATTTTGATTTTTTAAGTTCTAAATTAGGGCGTTCTAATTTACAGCTATAGATCTTTTGTTTTTTTTGGTGATATGAATGGTGTGCTTGAAAACTCCATTAGATCTTTTTCTAGGTGTATCATGTGGCAAATGACATCCCTGAGGCAATATAGAAATTCTGCTTTACGGGTGGCAGGGTGTGCACTCTAGGAAATTAGTTCACAGATAACTTTATACAATTCACTGCTTCTGAATCCAGTGATCATATATTATGCGGGTTTGCTCTGCTAAAGTTTTGCATGTGGAATATAGACATTCTGCTCCCATGGTGGCGAATGCTTTTCGCTTTTGGTTGTACTTTGGTTGGCACTCTCCCTGTTGGGTTATTGAAGCAACTGAAAACTAAGTAATGATCACAAACTAAAACTTTTCAATTTTCCGGTGCGTAGGCTTTTATCATTTCTTTTATATTTATCCATTCAGATACTTACGATATCATAGAAGAATTAATGATTAAATGTGTGCTCACTGGAATTCATGATTTGATATGAAATTGGATGGTGATTTCATGCGTTCTTTCATATATCCATTTAAACATCTATGAAGTACTAAACATTGTGGTAAATACTCTTATGCCTGAAATGTTGTCAACCAGGCTGCTTTGTCTAAATATATCGTTAGTAATATTGCATCTTGCTAAATTCTGCCACACTTAATCAAGTTTCAGGTTAGTTAGCCTTATTCTTTTTGATGCCTATCTCTGCTGGATCAAATTTGAAAAGTAATGAATTTCATCTTTTTAACTTGAGATAGTTTATGGATTTTCAACAATTATATTTTGCACTACAATATACACAGTAATAATGGCAGTAGATTGCATAAGTAGATTGTATATATGAATGCTGTATTTGTACTCCCAAATTCCCAATTTTGGGATGTCATATATAGGTTTGACCCAAGTTTTGGGAGATGCATGGTAAAAAAGGTTCCAAGAACCTTTGAGTCCATAGGATAAGCTCGACCACTACCAGATTCTTAAGTACCCACTAAGAACCAATTCTGCAATAAAGAAGATTGAGGACAACAACACTGAATTTCATGTTGATATCCGTGCAGACAAGAAGATGATTAAGTTTGCAGTTAAGAAGATGTGTGAAAAGTGATACCTTGATTTGATGAACCTTTTTGTGAACTCATGATTTTCTATCATTTTTGTGCATTTTGTGGAATCGCAGTTTATTTTCTGAATGTTAGTTAACATATTATCTTTCTGCATGAAAAGATTTGTGCACTCATGTGAGTAAGTAAATTATAGAAATACAAGCTATTGATTAGTTCAAAATGTATGTTTTCCATGTGCAGGTAGTTCAAGCTGTTTTTCTCTCCACCAGGTTGTCCATCTTTTAAGTTTTGTTATACCGTTAAGTACATCAGAATACTAATTTTCGTATATTTATGATACACTTCTAAAACACATAATTTAACATGTTATATTATTTAAAAGTTGAGGGAGAATATTTGTACACTCAGGTCTAAAAGTAGATAGGGAGAATATTTAACAGTTGGTAAATACCATTTTGTTTTGCATAATCGTATAAAATAATAACCAAAGGATTGAGTTACTGGATATTGTTGTGCATAATTACCGACTGACCACGAGGTAACGAATTCTTAACCATGTTGAACGTAAAATGCATATATTTTATATATGTGATTCATTTTATTCCTTTATTCATTATGCAACATGTAAAATTTTAAATAGCTATGCCAGTCAGAGACTCAGAGTGCTTCCACTTGATGTATACACGATAGATTGTCATGCATATTTGTCCTAATAGATTATACAGGATTTTTTTCATTTTCCGGGGACTTGGATTATCTTTATTAGTCACTGGATTATCTGGCCAGAGATGCCAGATGTGAGAACTGCCGATACAGAACCTAAGGTACACCGCCCATTTTGACCTACCTGCATTGTAATATCCTGTATGTATAAATTTCTGGCATCCTAACAAAAATCAAATATGACAGGAGGCAAACTCAAGATCACCCTTTGGGAAGATCGTATCTTTGGGAGTGATTAATCACCAACGGTGGTTAATTATTGCTATATCATCGACCTTTGATTCTGAAATATAGTTCCAAAGCATGTACACTGTATGACACATTACATTAGAGTTATTTAAGTATCGTTATGCGAAAGCCAGTGTATATGAATATTGATTTCAGCACTTGGTCTCCTCCACCGTCTAATTCTTCCTCTAAGATTAACATAGCCATCTCCACAATTCGCATCTTGGATGCCTTATGTAATACTGCAATCCTATTGCTATTAGTCAGAGACAATCTGATCTCTGCAGCATTCTGCAACATCTGACATTTAATTTATTTTTGGATTAATTAATACTAGAAACACTTTTTGTTTGGTAATAGTAAGGAGTTCAAAATGGATTTGACAAGAATTTGGTTTAAGAATTCGAATCTCTTATGAATTTGCAACCTCTTGCTTTGTTAATATTGTATACCTTTTTGGTTTGATAAATTAGTAACTGTTTTCAACCATGTCCAATTGTATATAGAGTTCTAAAGATGCATTACAACTAGAAGAATCTAGATTTGTGCGTTATATGTGTTGTTCTTTACGGATTCAGTTTAATGGTTAAGATTATGGTCAAGGATGAGGTGAAGCTGAGTCATACCAAACCAAAAATGCATCGGGACAGGGGCGAGGCGAAGCTGAAACACACCAAATCAAGAATCTTAACCAAATCAATAATGCATCGGGACGGGGGCGAGGCGAAGTCGAGCCACACCAAATCAAAAATAAATCGGGATGGGGCGAGGAGAAGCCATATCACACCAAACCAAAAATATGGTTAAAAGAAGAAAAAAATGATGGTGGATAGTTTTTGGGTCCGCCCGGTGCGTAGCACGGGCACAAAATCTAGTTTTCCTAAAATCTAAACACCATTTCTTAAACACCATTTCCCATCAAAATAGATCCCTCTTTAGTTATTGTACTCATCCCCGGTCATTGGTTTCAAACAGGATATTTTCCTAGTATATAGGGACTACCCTTGAAAGCGCTCTAGAACAAGAAACCGACCTTTACGAGCTGATAAACCTTAAAATCTTGGTTGAAAACTGAGGACCATGTGACGTAGTGACATCGTTAGCCTTTTTCCCATCCAAATACACTCCTCTTGAGTTGTTTAGGAAACTCAAAAGTGCTTTAACGCTCAAAACTTGGCATAATTACTATTAAAATCTATAAAACGGGCTTTTCAATATCATATTATGGAATTTTCCTAAAATTTAAACACCATTTCCCATCAAAATAGATCCCTCTTTAGTTTTTGTACTAATCCCGAGTCATTGATTTCAAACGGAATATTTTCCTAGTGTATAGGAACTACCCTTGAAATCTGAGGCAACATCACTTTCCAAACCAGACGTACTTTCCTTTTTTCCCTCTAAAGTAGTATTTTTTGAATTTCTTTTCTTCTTAATCACGTGAGATTTTTCTCATGCAAATCTTTATGATTCAGTTGCAAAATATTCTCAACAGAATTTTTATTCTCTTTCTTCCTTCCATTTGAATTCTGTCCCACACTATAATTACACCCTTGATCTTGAGAATCCTTATTAATTGCATGAGATTTCTTTACATGCAAATCGTGGTTATTAGCTGGCAAATCCGAAACTTCCAAATTAGGTTCACATATAATGCTTCCGTTGTAGCGCTTCAGATATAACTCTTTAGATCTAGTTTCTCTCCTCGATGACCACTGTATCTAATCTATTGCCTCATTAAATCCTCGTCAGGAAAACCCAGAGGGATAAAACCTGAACTAAGGAAAAAAGAGTACAATATTAAGAAAACTTAGAACAGAGTTGGACTCGCATATGTTGCCTCGTTAAAACCTTGACAAAGTAAAACCTAGTGGGATAAAACTTTGACGAAGGGAAAAGAGTACAACGCGATTAAGTCCGGAAGTATGCCTTTGCTGGATACTCATACATAACATCTTATCTATGTCCATAGATGATTGATGAACAAGTAGTACTGATACGCAATAGTATTATCAATACAACTAGTTGACTTGTGCCGAAAACTGTTGCCATGTAATCCTTGCTTTGTTGTGCTAATTCCGACATTGGTTTCACTTAACAAACTATTGAGTTTCGTTTCTTTGATTCTGATATTGTTCAGCAAGAACTCTGCAGGTCTTCGTCATTTATCATGTAGTTAGTTTAGTTATGGTTGCCTCGCTAAAAACCTTGTCGAGTAACAAAAACCCTGTGGGAAAAACTAAAGAGTACAACACAACTTCACATTTCAGAGTCAAATATGTCGACATCATATCCATGGATCCTCCCCCTGATTCCATTCAGAGGAGTTTCTAGACAGTTCCTTCAGTCATATATTTTACAAAAGTGAATATAGGAAATGACTTAGTAAACAAGTCAGTCATGTCTCCCCCTGATTCCTTTCATGGGAGAAGAGATTATTATTCCTTTATAATCAACAACTTTGGGATTGCACTTCCATTAGTAGTCCTCTTTATGTATTTGTAGGGATAAAACAAACTCATGTCAACGGTTTCTTTTTAAAACAAACTCATGTCAATGATTATTTTCCAAAGACGCTGCGTAGGCGTTGAGCTATATCTAGCTAACGACTTCACTGGGGATGAAATATTTGGTCGACTAAGTACAACAATGCGTTTATTGCACTTAATATGGGAATTTCATCTCCCAACACATCTTCGCCATATTTCTTTAGAAGAAATGGTCATTTACTTACATTTGAACCTCGACTAATCATGGGAGTGCTAGCAGTATGCACGTCCTTGTTAAACTGCCTGACAACTTTGGACATATGCAAACTGGTGGAATAATATACCACAAGCTTGGTGTTCGATCGAGCTTTCCCAGATTTTCATTTCAAATTCGAATTTCAAGCAGCTTGTCAAATCTCTTATTTCATTAAGAGTACATACCATGTCCATATCATCGACATAGATAGCTACAATTCCAATTCAGAAACTTTCTTTGTGAGTACGCAGAGAAAATACCTTAATTATTTATCCCTTCCCAATCAAATAGTCACTTAGACGGGTATACCAAATCCTACAGATTATTTCAATTCTTAAGTGAGCGTTCCACTCTAATTTGAAACGTACTCCGTGGTTTAGAGTCTTTTGATTTGGGTAACAAAAAGGCTGTTATGCACTTTTGTAAACATCTTTATCCCTTAATCCTTGTAGAGATACGTAATAACCACATAAAAATGTTGCATTTCAAGTCCTTTTTTAACTACCAAGTTATCTAAGTAACAGAACGCCATAACGTTCATTACAACATAGTAAACAATTCCAGGGCTTTGTGAGATACCTCGAGCCACAAGGCGAGTCTTTATACTTTAAGACTTCATTCTTCTCACTGCTTTTGGTGACAAATAATCATATATGTCCCATAGGCTTTAAACTTGGTTGGTTAGCACTACCACACCAAATACCTGTATATTTGTCAAAGAACCAAGTTCTACCTGGATTGTATAGGCCAAAAATGCTCTTCGTTGACATTAAGCAACAAGGAGCTTGGTTCGATCTCATCTTGCTCTATTTCCTTAAGCAAGTGTATATGAAATTAATCATCAATATGCTCGCATGATCTTTCCATTGACTCATGCGCATTCTCATAATCCACTTGGGATGTCATTGTTCTCTGGAATCATTAAACTCCGGAGTGTCCTCCAATTTGATTCATGGACATATTCAGAGACAATCTTATGAGATGATTTCTGATGATATAAATAAGTTGTGCCTTACTCACCTACATCCTTTCTAGGTGAGGATTGATCGAACCAAGTGGTCTCTCCAACTTCCATTATGGAGCCACGGCCTCAACCACACTTCCACTAGGTGTAGTTGCAACACCTTAGTCTATGGTGTATATCCCTTATTGAGGATTTGTAACCTTGCAGGTAGGTTTGTAGCTGGTATGTGTGATCTCATCACTTTAGTGACATCAGTGTACATTCTGAAAATCGATTATTCTTTGTCACTTCACATTTACATTTGTGGAGTACAAGAATCAATATGAAACATAGTGGGAACACACCACGACAATTCCTATTGTTCCCTTAGAAAATCCTTTTTCGTATCTCCCCTAGCAATGAGAAGACTGTCTCATCAAAGTGATGATCCGCAAATATAGCAGTTAAGAGATCGCCTGCCAAAGGTTTCAAAATGCGGATAATTATTGGGAATTCATATCCAACATAATTACTTAATCGTTTTGGTGAACAACTATAGTACGATGTGGAGTCATAGTGACACATATATAGCACAACCAAAAATGCGTAAGAATACAAATGTCAGGCTTATATCCAGTTACCAACTGGTACGCAAAAATGGTTGACTAATTGTGGGTTCTAAAACGAATAAGTGAATATGCGGATAATATTGCATATCCCCCAAGCATTTATAGAAAGTTTGTTACACATAACCTTTGATGGTAGCCTCTGCGAGACCATGGGGTGTAGGATGTTCTACTAAAATGATCCTATTAAACATGCAATATCCATCAAGTCCTTTTGATGTAAAATATCTAGTATTAACAAGGTTGGTGGGCCCTAAATTGTTTAATATGTGCTAGGATTGTTTCAAAAAACGCATAATTTCTTGTGAACAATAATTAATTCAACACTTTGAATCATCCACCAGAGCCATAAATCACTTGAATGGCCCGCATTCTGCATGGATATGTCCACAAATATCACCTTGTTTGTTTTGAAAGAATGGGTTGTTTACCGTTTGCATCTTAGGATGGTCTCAATCCTGTGTACTAAAGAAAGACTTTGTAAAATGAGTGACATGCTTTATTACTGTAAAAGTATAATGGGAGGGGGGTGGTGTTCCCAGTACTTTAGAAAGTGTTGATTATGAGAGACGCCGTCACATTGCATTCTTTCAATCTTTGTAATTCCCATTTTCTTGTACTCAAATAAAAGGATGTCCATTTGAGTTCTTTCAGAACAGAACATCATATCACAACCAAAGTGTCTTTATGGCTATGTCAAAACCCGAATGAGTCAATTCCCAACATTACATTGTAAATTTTCTAAGTATTAGTGATTTACAGTTCACTAGACTAATTGGCTCATTATTTTCTCTAAAATGTGATTCCTTTCACATTCATTAGAGGCAATTTATAGATGCATTCCCATTCTCACAATGAATTTTCGTACGATAACCGTTTGTACAGATTTCACAGGAACTTGAGAAAGTGTGATTAGCTCTTAGTTCTTATAGATCTCATGTAACTTTTAATCTTTATACCAATTAGGAAACAAAGATTGAGCATTTCTTCGCTCGGCTATTACCTGTAATGATCCAATCATCGCATGGTATTATAAAAGGAAACAATTCAACAATCAGTTTAATATATTTCCTTAAGAGTTTCATGTAATAAGTGGTGTGGCCTTATTACGTAACAAAATAAAATCTATCTCATTTATTTTAGAGTGTTACCGTTCATGAAAATGATATGCTTTTCATCATAATGTACGATTGATCCTTATAACTCAAGTACTTTTGAGTATATCTCAAGTGCTTTAGAGTATTTCAATCGCATGGAAACGATATAATTTTCATTCCATAAGTGCAAACAATGAATTTAATTCTTATTAACTGGGAAAATTCTTGTTTCCATTGAAGTTGACAAGCAAGGGTATGACCCTGTTTTAACATATAGTGAGTTTGTTGTCCTTTAAACTCTCTACATATCTTGTAGTTGGTTGCTACTATATGATATCTACATTCCATTGTTTGTACCATTCTTAGTAAAATGTTTATACCAAGTTTCCAACTCTTATTTAAATGAGTTAGAATTACATCTCTGTCTCATGCTCGGTAGATACATTTACTTCGTATCGTTATTACTTGAGCCAGAATTACATCTCTGGTCCTATTTTAGCAAAGGCTTATATCTTCTACGTAATTTATGTGTATTCTTTCACATGTTCTAGTATACCAATATTGGTATGATTTAGCATGTCTAAACCTCTATTCTTCGAGGTTCTTTTCATATTTATCTTTGCCACAATTACTTTAAGTTGATAAATTTCATTTTTCACATGCCTCCCAACCACTTACATTAGGTTGAATAACTTACTAAAGATCGTGAATCTCTTGTTAACATACTTCAGCATCTACTGTTACTCTAGTATAATGGATGAAGTTGAAAAGATAAAAATGGAAAGACTTTTCTAACTCATGTCACAATTTGTTCTTTCGATAAAAGTTGAGGTGCTAATTTGCAACATATCTTTGTGCAAGTTACTGACTCTTTTATAGTCTAACAAGTGGAATCCATCCCACTTGTTATATGAAGTATTCAGGCCCATTGATAATAAGTTTGAAAATATTAGCATATGAGCCCAAAACATATCATTAACCCTAAAAATTGAAAATTTCTTTTTTCAACTGTTCTGATCGGAAGACAAATGCATCATAGTCAGATCATGATGAAATTTGTACAGTTAATTCACCACAATATTTATCCAAACATAATAAAATTTCAAATAAATCCAACGGTCATATAAATATATATTAATGATGCCGTATGACTGTTCCAATTAACGTTTCTGTGGACACAGCTGGAAATATCACGTACTTTGGAGTATTTCTCATGGTTGGATCTTTATGAAATTTCTACAGAATCTTAACTTAGATAATATATACCACATATAAAATTATAGCATAATCCAACGGTTGATTTTCTAAAAACTTTAGTTTTTGCGACGATGTTATAATTAGGGTTTTCTGAACGAAGACAGTTCCAGTAAAATCATAATTTGGAGATGGCATCATATTCTGATTTGATTGAAATTTTAACAGAGTAAATCATACCTAGTTGGGTTGAACATACTTTATGAAAATCTAACGGTAAAATCTATATGTTTGATAGTCATATATTCATGGAACCCTAGAAAATATTATGAAAACGAAATTCTTTTGTGGAACGAGAATACCTGGTAACGCATCCATAATAAAAATTAATCTTGATCAGAACCACGCTAATATCTCCGTGAAGGAATCCATGATTGATCTTGAGCGATAAAAACTAATTGAATTTTTTTTTGCACAAAGTGGTAGAGTCGTGCTTGATAACGTGTTGAAAGAGAAATATAGAGAAGAAAGAGATCTTATTCATTAGATATCAATGTAGTATTACATAGGAATAAGCCTCTATTTATAGGCTAGAGTGTCAACCCTGGTTACATATAGATGGCCGCACACATGGGCCAAAGGCCCTACAACACATCTTTATTTGCTGGAATTGTAGATTGACGTGAAACTTTCCCTTCCATAATATTTTTTCCTTCCAAATCTGTTCTCTCCAAAACAGGAAACTTACCATCCAAATCAGAATTAGCTTGGGTTTCCTTTTCTGTGTTAGGGACAGTTTGTGTTACCTTCAATTTTGCCTCATCAACTTTTTGCATAAGTGCTTTTATTTTTGCTTTCTGTTTGGCCAATCTCTTAGCTTCATGTTTAACCAAAAATTATGTAGCCACTGTATCCTAATCTTGCAAACCAACGCTGCCATCGATACTATCCTCATCAGACTCAACAGAAAAATCATACTCTTCCATGTTCACTCCATTCTCCTCATCCACAAAACCCAACTCCGAATTGAGGACTTCATATTTATTAGCAAGAACTTCACCAGAACTAAGTACTTCATCCACCTTTGGATTTGGAATAGATGGAACATTCACCACTGAAAATTTAGGAACGGACTTTTCTGGCAAAGAACTATTTTGTTCAATGCCAACCTTACCTTTTTTTCTTACCTTTAGCCTGTTGCCAACCCTTCCTAGGTTGCACATTATTTGTAACCACTTTGCTAGGTTGATTTACGTGTATTTCAGGCTTCTTGAGCACCTTTAGTACAACCTTGCACTCCTTGAACTCATGACCAAATATCCATATTCATGATTTAATGTTCTATCATCCACAACAACTGGAGTACCAAGCATTTTACCAATGGACATAAGAGATTTTTATGTCCATAATTCAACAAATAAACCTGGAAACTTAACCCAATCCATAGCATGAGAAGTCCTTTGTCTAACCGGATTGAAGCATGGAAACCATTCTTGAATACAATCCATTCTTCTTTTTTAAGAATCTTCACTATGTCTTCTAATGATTCCAACTTAATAATGAAAAAACCTGTGAGCATAGGGAAAAATCTACACCTCTCTTTAGCAATATTCCATTGTTGGAGCAAAGATTTTTTAACATCAGCAAAAACTAGACCCTTGAAATCCAATCTTCCAATTAAACTAAACTTCCATATCTCACATCCTTCACGAAAAAACTCTGTTGGAATCACTAAAGCTGGTTTCACCTCTATTAAAGTAGGGTTTGGCAACGTTTTTAGATCAATACAAAGTTTTTGAAATCTTTTATTGGTTTAAAAATATCGATATAAGAAATAATGGCTTTATAACTTGAATCTGATGTTTCCCCCATCCTAGATAATCCAAATATGATCAAGAATAGAGAAAACTTGATGAGAAAAGTGAAAGTTTTCTGAAAATCCAAAAAGATCGCCAGAGCTATTTTTTAGGAGAGAGAAAGGAATATTTTTCTTTTCTATAGTTCTTATAAGTTATCGTTCCATTGACTGTAAGCTTTGTAATAAGCCATCATTTCTCTAGTTCTAACTTGAATTGATGGTCTCATTATCAAAAGATCGTTTTTCACAAAATGCAAAGGCGGCAGTACACGATTTGTATCCACAAAAATGAGGCAAAATATTTTTTGGATCATTTTATAAGATACTGTTCTGTTGACTGTAAGCTTTGTAACAAGCCATCATTTCTCTAGTTCTGTCTTGAATTGAAGGTCTCATTATCAAAAGGTAGTTTTTCACAAATGCAAAGGCGACGGTACACGATTTGTATCCACAAAATGAGGCAAAATATTTTTTGGATCATTTTATAAGATACCGTTCTATTGATTGTAAGCTTTGTAACAAGCCATCATTTTTCTAGTTCTTACTTGAATTGAAAGTATCATTCGCAAAAGTGAGTTTCTATCAGAATTCAAAGGCGGCGGTACACGCTTTGTATCCGCAAAAATGAGGCAAAATATTTTCTGGATCATTTTATAAGATACTGTTTTTTAGACTGTACACATCGTAACAAGCCATCATTTCTCTAGTTCTTACTTGAATTGAAGGTATCATTCGGGAAAGCGAGTTTCTAACAAAATGCAAAGGAGGCGGTACACGCTTGGTATCCGCAAAAAATAAGGCAAAATATTTTTCGGATCATTTTATAAGATACTCTTCTATTGACTGTAAGCTTTGTAACAAACCATCATTTCTCTAGTTCTTACTTGAATTAAAGGTCTCATTCGTGAAAACGAGTTTCTAACAAAATGCAAATGCGGCGGTACACGCTTTGAATCCGCAAAAATGAGGCAAAATATTTTTGGGATCATTTTAAAAGATATTGTTCCATTGACTATAAGATTTGTAAGCCATTATTTCTCTAGTTGTTACTTGAATTCATGGTCTCATTATCAAACTCGAGTTTTTCACAAAATGCAAAGGCGGCGGTATACGATTTGTATCCGTAAAAATGAAGCAAAATATTTTTTGGATAATTTTGTTAGATACTGTTTCGTTGACTGTAAGCTTTGTAACAAGACATCATATCTCTAGATCTTACTTGAATTGAAGATCTCATTCGCGAAAGCGAGTTTCTAACAAAATGCAAAGGTGGTGGTCTACGCTTTGTATCCAAAAAAATGAGGCAAAATATTTTCTGGATCATTTTATAAGATACTGTTTTTTAGACTGTACACATCGTAACAAGCCATCATTTCTCTAGTTCTTACTTGAATTGAAGGTATCATTCGGGAAAGCGAGTTTCTAACAAAATGCAAAGGAGGCGGTACACGCTTTGTATCCTCAAAAAATAAGGCAAAATATTTTTCGGATCATTTTATAAGATACTCTTCTATTGACTGTAAGCTTTGTAACAAACCATCATTTTTCTAGTTCTTACTTGAATTAAAGGTCTCATTCGTGAAAACGAGTTTCTAACAAAATGCAAATGCGGCGGTACACGCTTTGAATCCGCAAAAATGAGGAAAAATATTTTTGGGATCATTTTAAAAGATATTGTTCCATTGACTATAAGATTTGTAAGCCATTATTTCTCTAGTTGTTACTTGAATTCATGGTCTCATTATCAAACTCGAGTTTTTCACAAAATGCAAAGGCGGCGGTATACGATTTGTATCCGTAAAAATGAAGCAAAATATTTTTTGGATAATTTTGTTAAATACTGTTTCGTTGACTGTAAGCTTTGTAACAAGCCATCATATCTCTAGATCTTACTTGAATTGAAGATCTCATTCGCGAAAGCGAGTTTCTAACAAAATGCAAAGGTGGCGGTACACGCTTTGTATCCAAAAAAATGAGGCAAAATATTTTTCGGATCATTTTGTAAGATATTGTTCCATTGACTATAAGCTTTGTAATAAGCCATCATTTCTCTAGTTCTGACTTGATTTGAAGGTATCATTATCAAACTCTATTTTTTTACAAAATGCAAAGGCGACAGTACAAGCTTTGTATCCGGAAAAATGAAAATATTTTTTAGGTCATTTTATAAGATACGGTTCCTTTGACTGTAAGCTTTGTAAGAAGCCATCATTTCTCTAGTTCTGACTTAAATTGAAGGTCTAATTCGCAAAAGTGAGTTTCTACCAAAATTCAAAAGCGTCGTACACGCTTTGTGGATGCAAAAAGGAGGAAAAATATTTTTTGGATCATTTAATAAGATACCGTTCTTTTGTCTGTAAGCTTTGTAACAAGCCATCATTTTTCTAGTTCGTACTTGAATTGAAGGTATCATTCGCAAAAGTGAGTTTCTAACAAAATGCAAAGGCGGGGGTACACGCTTTGAATCCGCAAAAACGAGGAAAAATATTTTTTAGATCATTTTATAAGTAATTGTTCTAATGACTGTAAGCTTTGTAAGCCATCATTTGTCTAGATCTTACTTGAATTGATGGTCTCATTATCAAAAGATCGTTTTTCACAAAATGCAAAGGAGGCAGTACCCAATTTGTATCCAAAAAATGAGGCATAATATTTTTTGGATCATTTTATAAGATGTAGTTCAATTGACTGTAAGCTTTGTAACAAGTCATCATTTCTCTAGTTCTAACTTAAATTTAAGGTATCATTTGTAAAAGTGAGTTTCTACCAGAATTCAAATGTGGCGGTACACGCTTTGTATCCGCAAAAATGAGGCAACATATTTTCTGGATCATATTATAAGATACTGTTCTTTGGACTGTAAATATCGTAACAAGCCATCCTTTCGCTAGTTCTTACTTGAATTGAAGGTCTCATTCGGGAAAGCGAGTATCTGAGAAAATGCAAAGGCGGCGGTATACACTTGGTATCCGCAAAAATGAGGCAAAATACTTTTAGGATCATTTTAGAAGATAATGTTCTATTGACTGTAAGCTTTGTAACAACAAGCCATCATTTCTCTAGTTCTTACTTGAATTAAAGGTCTCATTCGCGAAAACGAGTTACTAAAAAAATGCAAAGGCGGCGGTACACGCTTTGAATCAGTAAAAATGAGGCAAAATATTTTTTGGATCATTTTATAAGATGTTGTTCCATTTACTATAAGATTTGTAAGCCATCATTTTTCTAGTTCTGACTTGAATTGATGGTCTCATTATCAAAAACAAGTTTTTCACAAAATGCAAAGGTGGCGGTATATGATTTGTCTTTTTTGCTAAGTCCAATGGTTTATTAAAGCAAAAAAACGTAATTACAAGAATTACAAGGAGGGCTTAAGTCCCCCTACCCCCATAAACCAAAGGGGTTAAAAAATAACAAGAAAATATCACTATAAGCTCATAAAAAAGCTCCTAAACACAAATAAATAACAAAAACAGAAAAACTAGGAACTTAAAAACATTTGCACCCCTTATTTCTCAATCTAAAATTCCTCTTTCTAGGCTGGAGACCTGCAAGGATTTCCTCCATAAGATCAGAGTCTCCATAAATATCCTTATACTCATCTTCATACGATTTGTACCGCAAAAATGAGGCAAAATATTTTTTAGATCATTTTATAAGTTATTGTTCCATTGACTGTAAGTTTTGTAATAAACCATCATTTCTTTAGTTCTGACTTGAATTGATGGTCTAATTATAAAAAGATCGTTTTGCAAAGGCGGCAGTACACGATTTGTATCCACAAAAATGAGGCAAAATATTTTTTGGATCATTTTATAAGATACCGTTCTGTTGACTGTAAGCTTTGTAAAAAGCACTCATTTCTCTAGTTCTGTCTTGAATTGAAGGTCTAATTATCAAAAGGTAGTTTTTCACAAAATGCAAAGGCGGCGGTACAAAATTTGTATCCACAAAATAAGGCAAAATGTTTGTAGGATCATTTTATAAGATACTTTTCTATTGACTGTAAGTTTTGTAACAAGCCATCATTTTTATAGTTTTTTCCTTGAATTGAAGGTATCATTCGCAAAAGTGAGTTTCTACCAGAATTCAAAGGCGGCGGTACACGCTTTATATCCGCAAAAATGAGGCAAAATATTTTCTGGATCATTTCATAAGATACTGTTATTTTGACTGTAAACATCATAACAAGCCATCATTTCTCTAGTTCTTACCTGAATTGAAGGTATCATTTGGGAAAGCGAGTTTCTAACAAAATTCAAAAGCGGCGGTACACGCTTGGTATCCGCAAAAATGAGGCAAAATATTTTTTGGATCTTTTTATAAAATAATGTTTTCTTGACAGTAAGCTTTTTAACAAGCCATCATATCTCTAGTTCTTACTTGAATTGAAGGTCTCATTCGCGAAAACGAGTTTCTAACAAAATGCAAAGGCGGCCTGTACACGCTTTGAATCCGCAAAAATGAGGCAAAATATTTTTTTGGATCATTTTATAAGATTTTGTTCCCTTGACTATAAGATTTGTAAGCCATCATTTCTCTAGTTCTGACTTGAATTCATGGTCTCATTATCGAAATCGAGTTTTTCACAAAATGCAAAGGCGGCGGTATACGATTTGTATCCGCAAAAAAGAGGCAAAATATTTTTTGGATATTTTCGTAAGATACCGTTCTATTGTCTGTAAGCTTTGTAACAAGCCAATATTTCTCTAGTTCTTACTTGAATTGAAGGTCTCATTCGAGAAAGCGAGTTTCTAAAAAAATGCAAATGCGGCGGTACACGCTTTGTATCCGCAAAAATGAGGAAAAATATTTTATGGAAATGATGGCTTGTAAAAAAGCTTACAGTCAATGGAACAATACCTTACAAAATGATCCGAAAAATATTTTGCCTCATTTTTGCGGATACAAAGCTTGTATCCCCGACTTTGCGTTTTGTGAAAAACTAGGGTTTGATAATGAGACCTTCAATTCAAGCTAGAACTGGTGAAATGATGGCTTGTTACGAAGCTTACAGTTAATGGAACAATATCTTATAAAATGATCCGAAAAATATTTTGCCTTTTTTTGCGGATACAAAGCTTGTACAACGACCTTTGAATTTTGGTAGAAACTCACTTTTGCTAATGAGGCCTTCCAATCAAGTCAGAACTAGAGAAATGATGGCTTGTTACAAAGCTTAAATTCAATGGAACAATATCTTTAAAAATGATCCAAAAAATATTTTTCCTCATTTTTGCGGATACAAGCGTGTGCCGCCACCTTTGCATTTTGAGAAAACTAGTTTTAAATAATGAGACCTTCAATTCTAGTCAGAACTAGAGAAATGATGGGTTGTTACAAAGCTTACAGTCAATGGATCAATATCTTATAAAATGATCCAAAAAATATTTTTCCTTATTTTTTCGGATACAATGCGTGTACCGTGGCCTTTGCATTTTTATAGAAATTCACTTTTGCGAATGAGATCTTTAATTCAGGTCAGAACAAGACAAATGATGGCTTGTTACAAAGTTTACAGTCAAAGGAACATTATATTATTAAATGATCTAAAAAATATTTTGCCTCATTTTTGAAAATATAAAGCTTGTACCCCCACCTTTGTATTTTGTGAAGAAATAGCTTTAGATAATGAGACCTTCAAATCAATTCATTACTAGAGAAATGATTGCTTGTTACAAAGCTTACAGTCAATGGAACAATATCATATAAAATGATCCAAAAATTATTTTGCCTCATTTTCGCGGATACAATCGTGTACTGCCGCCTTTGCGTTTTGTGAAAACTAGCTTTTAATAATGAGACCTTCAATTCATGTAAGAACTAGAGAAATGATTGGTTGTTACAAAGCTTACAATCAATGGAACAATATCAAACAAAATAATCCAAAAAATATTTTGCCTCATTTTTGCGGATACAAGCGTGTACCACCGCCTTTGCGTTTTGTGAATACTAACATTTAATAATGAGACCTTCAATTCAAGGCAGAACTAGAGAAAGGATGGGTTGTTACAAAGCTTAAAGTCAATGGAACAATATCTTATAAAATGATCAAAAAAATATTTTGCATTATTTTTGCAGATACAAAGCGTGTACCGCCGCCTTTGCATTTTGTAAAAACTAGTTTTTAATAATGAGACCTTCAATTCAAGTCAGAACTAGAGAACTGATGGGTTGTTACAAAGCTTACAGTAAATGGAACAATATCTCATAAAATGATCCAAAAAATAATTTGCCTTATTTTTTCTAATACACATAATGTACCGCGGCCTTTGAATTTTTGTAGAAACTCACCTGTGCGAATGAGATCTTCAATTCAGGTCAGAACTTGCGGATACAAAGCATGTACCACGACCTTTGTATTTTTGTAGAAACTCACTTTTGCAAATAAGATCTTCAATTCAGGTCAGAACTAGAGAAATGATGGCTAATTACAAAGCTTAGAGTCAAAGGAACGGTATCTTATAAAATGATCCAAAAAATATTTTGCCTCATTTTTGCAAATACAAAGCATGTACCACCACCTTTACATATTGTGAAAAACTAGCTTTAGATAATGAGACGTTCATATCAAGTCAAACATAGACAAATGATGGCTTGTGACAAAGCTTACAATCAAAGGAACATTATCTTATAAAATGAACCAAAAAATATTTGCCTCATTTTTGCAAATATAAAGCTTGTACCCCCACCTTTGCATTTTTTTAAAAACTAAATTTAGATAATGAGACCTTCAAATAGATTCAGAACTAGAGAAATGATGGGTTGTTACAAAGCTTACAGTCAATGGAACAATATCTTATAAAATGATCCAAAAAATATTTTGCCTTATTTTTGCGGATACAAAGCGTGTACCGCGGCCTTTGAATTTTTGTCGAAACTCACTTTTGCGAATGAGATCTTAAATTCAGGTCAGAACTAGAGAAATGATAGCAAATTACAAAGCTTACAGTCAAAGGAACAGTATCTTATAAAATGATCCAATTTTTTTTTTGTCTCATTTTTGCAAATACAAAGCTTGTACCACAACCTTTGCATTTCGTGAAGAATTAGCTTTAGATAATGAGACCTATAAATCAAGTCAAAACTAGAGAAATGATGGGTTATTACAAAGCTTACAGTCAATGGAACAATATCTTATAAAATGATCCAAAAAATATTTTGCCTCATTTTTGCGGATACAAGCGTGTACCACAGCCTTTGCGTTTTGCGAAAACTAGCTTTTAATAATGAGACCTTCAATTCAAGTCAGAACTAGAGAAATGATGGGTTGTTACAACGCTTACAATCAATGGATCAATATCTTATAATATGATCCACAAAATATTTTGCCTTATTTTTGTGGATACAAAGCGTGTACCGCGTCCTTTGCATTTTTGTAGAAACTCACTTTTACGAATGAGATCTTCAATTCAGGTCAGAACTAGACAAATTATGGCTTGTTTCAAAGATTACAGCCAAAGGAACATTATCTTATAAAATGATCCAAAAAATATTTTGCTTAATTTTTTAAAATATAAAGCTTGTACCCCCACCTTTGCATTTTGTGAAGAACAAGCTTTATATAATGAGACCTTAAAATCAATTCAGAACTAGAGAAATGATGGCTTGTTACAAAGCTTAGAGTCAATGGAACAATATCTTACAAAATGATCCAATAATTATTTTGCTTCATTTTCGCGGATACAAACGTGTACCGCCGCCTTTGCGTTTTTTGAAACTAGCTTTTAATAATGAAACCTTTAATTCAAGTCAGAACTAGATAAATGATGGGTTGTTACAAAGCTTACAATCAATGGAAAAAAATCTTACAAAATGATCAAAAAAATATTTTGCCTCATTTTTGCGGATACAAGGATGTACCACCGCCTTTGCGTTTTGTTAGAACTAGCTTTTAATAATGAGATCTTATATTCAAGTCAGAACTAGATAAATGATGGGTTGTTACAAAGCTTATAGTCAATGGACCAATATCTTATAAAATGATCCAAAAAATATTTTGCATTATTTTTGCGGATACAAAGCGTGTACCGCCGCCTTTGCATTTTGTAAAAACTAGATTTTAATAATGTGACCTTCAATTCAAGTCAGAACTAGAGAATTGATGGGTTGTTACAAAGCTTACAGTATATGGAACAATATCTCATAAAATGTTCAAAAAAATAATTTGCCTTATTTTTGCTGATACACATAATGTACCGCTGTCTTTGAATTTTTGTAGTAACTCACTTGTGCGAATGAGATCTTCAATTCAGGTCAGAACTTGCGGATAAAAAGGGTGTACCGTGGCCTTTGTATTTTTGTAGAAACTAACTTTTGCGAATGAGATCTTCAATTCAAGTCAGAACTAGAGAAATGATGGCTAATTACAAAGCTTACAGTCAAAGGAACGGTATCTTATAAAATGATCCAAAAAATATTTTGCCTCATTTTTGCAAATACAAAGCATGTACCACCACCTTTAGATTTTGTGAAAAACTAGCTTTAGATAATGAGACCTTATTATCAAGTCAAAAATAGACAAATGTTGGCTTGTGATAAAGCTTACAATCAAAGGAACATTATCTTATAAAATGATCCAAAAAATATTTGCCTAATTTTTGCAATTATAAAGCTTGTACCCCCACCTTTGCATTTGGTGAAAAACTAGATTTAGATAATGAGACCTTCAAATAGATTAAGAACTAGAGAAATGATGGGTTGTTACAAAGCTTATAGTCAATAGAACAATATCTTATAAAATGATAAAAAAAATATTTTTCCTTATTTTTGCAGATACAAAGCGTGTACCGCGGCATTTGCATTTTTGTCGAAACTACATTTTGCGAATGAGATCTTAAATTCAGGTCAGAACTAGAAAAATGATGGCTAATTACAAAGCTTAAAGTCAAAGGAACAGTATCTTATAAAATGATCCAAAAAATATTTTGCCTCATTTTTGCAAATACAAAGCTTGTACCACAACCTTTGCATTTTGTGAAGAACTAGCTTTAGATAATGAGACCGATAAATCAAGTCAAAACTAGAGAAATGATGGCTTGTTACAAAGCTTACAGTTAATGGAACAATATCTTTCAAAATGTTCCAAAAAATATTTTGCCTCATTTTTCGGATACAAGCGTGTGCCGCCGCCTTTGCATTTTGTGAAAACTAGTTTTAAATAATGAGACCTTCAATTCAAGTATGAAGTAGAGAAATGATGGGTTGTTTCAAAACTTACAGTCAATGGAACAATATCCTATAAAATGATCCAAAAAATATTTTGCATTATTTTTTTGGATAAATAGCGTGTACCGCCGCCTTTGCATTTTGCGGAAACTAGCTTTTAATAATGAGACCTTCAGTTTAAGTAAGAACTAGTTAAATGATTGGCTGTTACAAAGCTTAAAGTCAACTGAACAATATCTTATAAAATGATCCAAATAATATTTTTTCGACACAAAGCGTTTACCGTGGCCTTTGTATTTTTTAAGAAACTCACTTTTCCGAATGAGATTTTTAATTCAGCTAAGAACTAGAGAAATGATGGCTAATTACAAAGCTTACAGTCAAAGTAAAATGATCTTATAAAATGATCCAAAAAATATTTTGCCTCATTTTTGCAAATACAAAGCTTATACCACTGATGTGAATTTTAAGTTGTAGTGAAAGTGGTGAGTAAAGTTCGTTCAACTCGGGCTTGTGAAGGATTTTTTTAGAATTAAATAAAATTGTTTCAATAATAATAAGAAAGTACCAAGACTCTGGATTCCACCATTGACCAATTAATCGATAAACTCTAATCAATATTCATGCAATATTCTTCGTTTAAGTGATTCTAATATTTGCCTCTGATAGATTTTTGAAGTAGTAGTTGTAATCACAAAGCATGAAACATCAAAAGTGTCAAAACCTAGCATGTTCCATCAAAACAATTCACAACCACTCAATAAAAATCAATTTTTCTTTTAAGTTCTATGCAAAAAAATCATGTAAAATAATTGCAATAAATAATAAAAATAGAATTATACCACTTTTCATGGAACAATGGCTTCCTCCGTCGCCTCGGCTAAGGGGTTTAGCTCCTCATATTAATCTCTTGCTCAAAATACATCTTTGGTGTTCAAAAGTTGATTAAAAGAGTGAAAAGTTCTGAACAGCGGGTTCTGTAACGAATATAATTGTTACGAAACCTATTTCTACAGCGGAACTGTTGCGAAGCGAAGATAACTGTTGCAAAAATTGTTACAAAAGGTTTAAAATTTGAAAGTTACGGTCACAGAATCTGCGACTTTCTTTTTCTGCTGTTTATGTTCTTCTTCTTCTCCGGCCACGGCTTGCACCAGCAGAAACGTGATTTCTTCCAATGGTTTTTCTAGCTTCTCTAAGGCTCTAAACTTCCCCTAACTTCTTCCTCCTCTTCCTAGGACCCTAACCAACCCTTTTATACATAGTAGAGCAAAGAAAATTCGAGAATAAACTTGGTTTTTTCCTCCACAGCAAGTTTCGATATTTCCTTTTTTTTTTTTTCTGTTTCACGTGCATTCGATCAATAAAAGCTCTCCAAACTCCTCCCTTGATAGAAACAAGTCTTTAAGAAGAGTTTCCTTCCACTTCTACACGTAAGTTTCCAAGAATAAACCAAGAAACTTGCCCAAAATAAACCATTATATTTTTGGAAAGTTTTCGCTTCCAATTCGAGTTCTAGCCACTTTGGATCCATTCCAACACCCTTACCTTGCCTGTTAGGTCCATAGGAACAAACCCAATCAAATTCAGCCCTTTAATCTCCCTAAAAATCGATCAAAAATCCATCCAAAAAATCGCCTGTGTGTGAAGAGAATTCCCGCCATTTTCTGTTTTTTTGAAAACGTAAAGAAATGTGACCTCCCCCTATCCAGTCTCGGTCTGTGCTTAGCAGCTGCCTGAAAATGGGTTACCCCTTATCCAAAATGAGAGTCCGAATAGCAAATGTCCTCCCAGGAGCCTTTAACAACTTTTCGAGCCAATTTTCCCGCAAGAGCCTATTTTTCCAAAAACACCTACAAGGGGGTAAAATACCAAAATTAGTACAGAAATGGGTACTAACACTATACATAAAAGAGAAGAAAATAGACACATAAATGCGTCTATCAACCACCACCTTTGCATTTTGTGAAAAACTAGCTTTAGATAATGAGACCTTCAAATAAAGTCAGAACTAGAGAAATGATGACTTGTTACAAAGCTTAAAGTCAATGGAACAATATCTTACAAAATGATCCAAAAAATATTTTTCCTCGTTTTTGCAGATACAAAGATAGTACGACCACCTTTTCATTTCGTGAAGTACTAGCTTTAGATAATGAGACCTTCAATTCAAGTCAAAACTAGAGTAATGATGGGTTGTTACAAAGCTTACGGTCAATGGAATAATATCTTATAAAATGATCAAAAAAATATTTTTCCTTATTTTTGCGGATACAAAGCGTGTACCGCGGCATTTTCATTTTTGTAGAAACTCACTTTTGCGAATGAGATCTTCAATTCAGGTTAGAACTAGAGAAATGATGGCTAATTACAAAGCTTACAGTCAAAGGAACAGTATCTTATAAAATGATCCAAAAAATATTTTGCCTCATTTTTTCAAATACAAAGCTTGTACCACCAACTTTGCATTTCGTCAAGAACAAGCTTTAGATAATTAGACCTAGAAATCAAGTCAGAACTAGAGAAATGATGGCTTGTTACAAAGCTTACAGTTTATGGAACAATATCTTTTAAAATGATCCAAAAAATATTTTGCCTCATTTTGGCGGATACAAGCGTGTGCCCCCGCCTTTGCATTTTGTGAAAACTAATTTTAAATAATGAGACCTTCAATTCAAGTCAGAACTAGAGAAATGATGGGTTGTTACAAAGCTTACAGTCAAAGGAACGTTATCTTATAAATTGATCCAAAAAATATTTTGCCTTATTTTTGCAAATACAAAGCTTGTACCACCACCTTTGCATTTTTTGAAAAACTTGCTTTAGATAATGAGACCTTCATATCAAGTCAAAAATAGACAAATGATGGCTTGTTACAAAGCTTACAGTCAAAGGAACATTGTCTTATAAAATGATCAGAAAAATATTTTGCCTCATTTTTGAAAATATAATGCTTGTACCCCACCTTTGCATTTTGTGAAAAACTAGCTTTAGATAATGAGACCTTCAAATCAATTTAGAACTAGAGAAATGATGGGTTATTACAAAGCTTACAGTCAATAGAACAATATCTTACAAAATGATCCAAAAATTATTTTGCCTCATTTTCGCGGATACAAGCGTGAACCGCCGCCTTTGCGTTTTGTGAAAACTAGCTTTTAATAATGAGACCTTCAATTCAAGTCAGAACTAGAGAAATGATGGGTTGTTACAGAGCTTACAGTCAATGGAGCAATATCTTATAAAATGATCCAAAAAATATTTTGCATTATTTTTGCGGATACAAAGCGTGTACCGCCGCCTTATTTTTTTGTAAAAACTAGTTTTTAATAATGGGACATTCAATTCAAGTTAGAACTAGAGAACTGATGGGTTGTTACAAAGCTTACAGTAAATGGAACAATATCTCATAATATTATCCAAAAAATAATTTTCCTTATTTTTGCCGATACACATAATGTACCGCTACCTTTTAAGTTTTTTAGAAACTCACTTGCGTGAATGAGATCTTAAATTCAGGTCAGAACTTGCGGATAAAAAGCGTGTACCGCGACCTTTGCATTTTAGTAGAAACTCAGTTTTGCGAATGAGATCTTCAATTCAGGCCAGAACTAGAGAAATGATAGCTAATTACAAAACTTATAGTCAAAGGAACAGTATCTTATAAAATGATCCAAAAAATATTTTGCCTCATTTTGGAAAATACAAAGCTTGTACCACCACCTTTGCATTTCGTGAAGAATTAGCTTTAGATAATGAGACCTAGAAATCAAGTCAGAACTAGAGAAATGATGGCTTGTTACAAAGCTTACAGTTAATGGAACAATATCTTTTAAAATGATCCAAAAAATATTTTGCCTCATTTTTGCGGATATAAGCGTGTGCCACCGCCTTTGCATTTTGTGAAAACTAGTTTTAAATAATGAGACCTTCAATTCAAGTAAGAACTAGAGAAATGATGGGTTGTTACAAAGCTTACAGTTAATGGAACAATATCTCATAAAATGATCCAAAAAATATTTTGCATTATTTTTGCGGATACAAAGCATGTACCGCCGCATTTGAATTTTGTAAAAACTAGTTTTTAATAATGAAACCTTCAATTCAAGTCAAAACTAGAGAACTGATGGGTTGTTACAAAGCTTACAGTAAATGGAACAATATCTCATAAAATGATCCAAAAAATAATTTGCCTTATTTTTGCTGATACACATAATGTACCGCGGCCTTTGAATTTTTGTAGAAACTCACTTGTGCGAATGAGATCTTTAATTCAGGTCATAACTTGCGGATACAAAGCTTGTACCGCGGCCTTTGCATTTTTGTAGAAACTCACTTTTGCGAATTGGATCTTCAATTCAGGTCAGAATTAGAGAAATGATGGCTAATTACACAGCTTATAGTCAAAGGAACGGTATCTTACAAAATGATCCAAAACATATTTTACCTCATTTTTGATAATACAAAGCTTGTACCACCACCTTTGCATTTTGTGAAAATCTAGCTTTAGATAATGAGACCTTCATATCAAGTCAAAAATAGACAAATGATGGCTTTTTACAAAGCTTACAGTTAAAGGAACATTATCTTATAAAATGATCCAAAAAATATTTTGCCTCATTTTGGAAAATATAAAGCTTGTACCCCCACCTTTGCATTTTGTTAAAAACTTGCTTTAGATAATGAAACCTTCAAATCAATTCAGAAGTAGAGAAATGATGGGTTGTTACAAAGCTTACAGTCAATGGAACAATATCTTACAAAATGATCAAAAAATTATTTTGCTTCATTTTCGCGGATACAAGCGTGTACCGCCGCCTTTGAGTTTTGTGAAAACTAGCTTTTAATAATGAGACCTTATATTCAAGTCAGAACTAGAGAAATGATGGGTTGTTACAAAGCTTACAATCAATGGAACAATATCTTACAAAATGATCCAAAAAATATTTTGCCCCATTTTTGCGGATACAAGTGTGTACCACCACCTTTGCGTTTTGTGAAACTAGCTTTTAATAATGAGAACTTCAATTCAAGTCAGAACTAGATAACTGATGGGTTGTTACAAAGCTTATAGTCAATGGAACAATATCTTATAAAATGATCCAAAAAATATTTTGCATTATTTTTTCAGATACTAAGCGTGTACCGCCGCCTTTGCATTTTTTAAAAACTACTTTTTAATTATGAGACCTTAAATTCAAGTAAGAACTAGAGAACTGATGGGTTGTTACAAAGCTTACAGTAAATGGAACAATATCTCATAAAATGATCCAAAAAATAATTTTCCTTATTTTTGCTGATACACATAATGTACCGCGGCCTTTGAATTTTTGTAGAAACTCACTTGTGCGAATGAGATCTTAAATTCAGGTAAGAACTTGCGGATAAAAAGCGTGTACCGCTACCTTTGCATTTTTGTATAAACTAACTTTTGCGAATGAGATCTTCAATTCAGGTCAGAACTTGAGAAATGATGGCTAATTACAAAGCTTACAGTCAAAGGAACGGTATCTTTTAAAATGATCCAAAAAATATTTTTCCTCATTTTTGCAAATACAAAGCTTGTACCACCTCCTTTGCATTTTGTGAAAAACTAGCTTTAGATAATGAGACCTTCATATCAAGTAAAAAATAGAAAAATGATGGCTTGCACGATAGGAAAACACAGGGTAGAAAAAGCTTTACTTGACTTAGGAGCTAGTGTGAACTTACTTCCGTACCATGTGTACTTACAACTGGGACTTGGTGTATTGAAACCCACCAAGATAACACTGCAGTTAGCTGATAGGTCTGTTAAAATTCCTCGTGGTGTGATAGAAGATGTTCTTATTGAGGTCAACAAGTTTATTTATCCTGTGGATTTTGTAGTCCTAAATACACAACCTGTCCCTGACCCAGAGAATCAAATACCGGTGATTTTAGGTCGCCCATTTTTAGCCACGTCTAATGCTGTTATCAACTGTAGGACCGGACTTATGAACATATCCTTTGGTAATATGACCACTGAACTAAATGTCTTTAATGTTACTAGACAACCTTCTGATGATTTAGAGGAAGTGAATATGATTAGTACTTTGGTTCTGGATCTAGTTCAGGATAATTGGGACGACACTTTGTTTGGTGATTCTTTAGATGAATTCGATGAGACAATTATCTTAGGTAAGATAGATGACCAAACTTTAGAACTAGAAGAAGCTCTCGAATATTTTAAGGACTCTACAGACCCAGAAATTCAGTCACTAGTGTTAGGTCTTTCTGTGGGTAATGATGACTTTAAGTTTGGGGGTAGAGAACTTGAAGAAGCTCTTGATTATTTTAAAGACTCTGAGGATCCAGAAATTCAAGCAATAATTAGAGGTTTGTCTGAGAATACTGACTACCCTAATTTTGGGGGTAGTGATGGTCAAGTATCTTTATTAGAAGTCCCTAACTTGGGACTCGAGTCTAGTGTGCCTGAGATATTACTTGAATCTGTCCCGACTCCATAACCTGATCCTCCTGATATCGTCCGGGAAGTGGGAACTCATAGTTCGGAAAAATATGTTTGTCAAAACACTCACATGAAGCCTAAGAGGGTGTCACAGATAAACCCAGTTGTCTTGCAAGAAAGTTTAGACCAGGTTGTGCTCCATCTGTTAATTTTTCTAATCCTGTGTAGTTGTCTCATATTAGTGGAAGTGCTATTTGGTTCTGATGACCCACAGTTATTTTGACTACTGATATATGATTTGAAAGGGAATTAGCCATTTTATGGTACTTGATGTCTGGCTGAAGAACTTAAACTTAGCACTTCTTGGGAGGTAACCCATGGTTCATGCAACACGGTAATATCTTTCCTTAACTCTTTTTCTTCAAATGGTAACAGTTTCTCCTTGTTCATGCTTTTAATTTTATCTTTAGAACATTGAGGACAATGTTAGATTTAAGTTTGGGGGTATGGGAAAAACTTTTTAGTTGCA
>JAJJMB010017067.1:0-13698 GCA_023531105.1 Papaver atlanticum
ACCTTGCTTGTTTTTGTATTTAGCTTTTATAAACAGGGCCCAATCTTCTTCTGAATTGATTATCCTCCACATCATCTTCATTAGAAAAGCTTGATTTATGATCTCCAATCTTTGAATACCCAGACCACCTTCTGTATAAGGAGTGCACACTTTTTTCCATGAGAAATTTGTATATTTTCTAGTTTCACTATCTCCTGACCATAAGAAATTTCTTATAATTCTTTCACAAATCTTGATCAATGATTTAGGCCATTTGTAGATTGCCATGTTGTATACTGGAATGCTGCAGAGGACTGATTTAATGAGTACTAGTCTATCTTGAAATGACAGTAATTTACCTTTCCATGTAGCAAGTTTCTTTTGCATCATCTCAACCATAGGCCAAACTGTAGAAATTTTAACTCTGCCAGCATGAATAATAATTCCAAGATACTTATCAGGGAATTTACTCATTTCCATATGCATTATTTCCTTAATTTGTGCTTTCCTTATATCAGAAGTACCATCAATGAAGCATTTGCTTTTTGCTTTGTTGATTGTTTGACCCGAGTTTCTTTGGTATTCTTTAAGCATCTTCAAAAGATTATTTATGCTTCTTTTTTCACCATTACAGAAGATAAAGACATCATCAGCAAAAAGTAGGTGTGTAGGATGAATTCCTTTTCTTACCACCATTGGAATGATATCACCTGCATCAACCATTTCAGTAATTCTTCTGCTCAGAGCTTCTTCCATTAGAATGAATAAAATTGGAGAAAGTGGATCTCCCTGCCTCAAACCCCTTCCTACTGAAAAGAATCCTCTAGGACCACCATTAACCATAACTGATATTTTTGTAGATTGAAACAAAGTATGGATCCACTCACACCATTCTTCAGAAAATCCAAATTTAATAAGAACTTGAAATAAGAAATTCCAGCTGACTGAATCATAAGCTTGTGAAATATCCAGCTTTAATCCAATATTGCCACATCTTTTTTTTCTCTTCATCTCATTGACTATCTCAGAAGCCAATAGAATTTGCTCTTGTATACTTCTTCCTTTGACATATGCTGCTTGTTGAGGAGATATAAGTTTATGTAACATAGTACTTATTCTTGTAGCCAGAATTTTGGTAAATATTTTGAAGCTCACATTACTTAGTCCTATTGGCCTAAAATTATTTGGATTTTTTGCTCCTTCTATCTTTGGAATGAGGACTAAGAAATTAGAATTTAGGCCTTTAGGAATACATCTTCTTCTCCAACAAAATTGAACTTCCTGAGTGATATCCTCTTGAATAATATTCCAGCAAGCTCTATAAAAGTATCCTGAGAAGCCATCAGGACCAGGAGAGCTCTCTGGGTCCATGCTAAAGATTGTCTTCTTTATTTCCTCTGCATCTGGTATTGCATCCAACATAATTTGATCTACTTCTGTTATAACTGCTGGAATTGTATTAAGCAAAGAGTTATCAATATCAACCTGTTGAAACTTGAATTTCTGCTCAAAATGCTTCACAAGCTCCTCAGCTATTTTATCTTGATCTGTGATCATTTCTCCATTACTATCCTCCAGTTCACTAATGAGATTTCTTGCCTGTCTAATCTTCATATTAGTATGGAAAAAACTTGTGTTTGTTGCTCCTTCTTTAATCCATTTTATTCTTGATTTTTGTCTAAGCATTGTACTCAACTGCACTTCTTTTGAATTGTAAATATTTTGAGCATCAATTAACTTACTTAAAGTTGCTTTATCAAAAGGATTTCTATCTGAATTAACCATAGCTTCTTGAACATTTGTCTCAGGTTCTTTAATTTGAGATGAACATTTCCAAAAACATTCCAGTTCCAATCTTTGAGAGTTTGTTCAATCTTTTTAACTTATTCTGAAAGACAAAAGCAGGATCACCATCAATGGGAGCTGACCAACATTGTTGAACTACTTTAAGAAAATTTGGATGAGAGATCCATATTTTTTGAAACTTCATAGGTGCATTTCTTGGTTTGGGAATGTTCACATTACCACCCATCAAAGGAGAGTGGTCTGAAGCAATCCTGAGACCCACTTTATAACTCCAGTCTTCATATTTTTGAAGCCATAACTGATTAAAAAAAGCTCTATCAAGGTTGCATAGTATTCATCTATTGCCATGTTGACAATTAGACCAAGAGTGCTGAGTACCAGATTTAGGAGCTTGCATAAGTTCACAATTATTGAGACAATTGAGAAAATCCATCATTGCTTTCTTGTTTGGGCTTCCACCACCAACTTTTTCATTTATAGAAGTAATTACATTAAAATCACCAATGACTAACCAAGGCTGCTTTAAGTCACTAATCATTTCCATCTCTGACCATAAAAAATTTCTTTGATTAACTCCAACATGGGCATGAACTCCAGAAATAAGAACTCCACTAATGCTTATTGTGATCATCTGACTAGACATAGATACTACAGAAGGTGTAGGTAATGCTTTATTCCAGAACAACCAAATATTCCCCCTTTTATTTGAAACTGAATTATGAATAACCATGCTTTGCATTCCAGGCAAGTTTAATTTATTGCAGAAAGAAGAATTACAAAAAAAAATGGGCTCAACTACCCAAACTATTGATGGATTAAATTGTTTTATTAGTGTCCTAAGTTTATCTTGAGACCTTACTATTTTAAGGCCTTTAAGATTCAAAAAAAGAACTCTCATGGTTTAGGTTGGGGGCCTCTCAGGCCTCCTATACCAGGATTTTTTCTAAAATTATATTTAATAGGAACTTGAACATTTGTTGAAGTACTAGCAACACTAACCTTGGTGATTTCAGTATCATCATTTGAAGAATCAATTGACTTGGTTGCAGAAGGTTTTTGAACTATTCTGAACCATGAAGTGGTAGGAACACTTGCTGCTGATACAGAACCATCCTTTTCATTGATATATTTAACCACACTGTGTTCAATTGAGTTATCTTCTAAAATTTGAAGTATTTTATCTGGATTAATCATATGATCTTCCTTATCTTCTGATTGAGTATTTTTTTGCTGAGCTTCTACATCTTGTAATGATGAAAACATTCCTTTAGAAATAGGTATTCCACTAGCAACCTTATGACTGGCATTTTGAATTATATGTGTTACTGGAGTTGCACAGATATCAAAAGGTTCTTGTATTGAAGATCTTTGACTATTAGAACTTTGATTTTGAATAGAGCCTTGAATTGGTGATTCCTTAGGAGAAGTACTTTTATTTTTAGATTTTTGAATGACTGCAATTTGAACTGGATTTTTAACTTGCTCAACAATTTTTTCTGCTTCTTCTGCATTGCTTTTATTATTCTTGAAATGACACTCCATTTGCAGATGACCAACAATTTTACAGTGATGACAAAACTTAGGTGGTTTAATTAGAAGAACAGAATGCATAAATCCCCCAAACTTTGTTTTGATCCAGAGTTTATTAGGAACATTCTTTGCCAAATCAATATTGATAAGAATCCTAGCATAATAACCATTATCATAATTCAGGGTTGCTTCATCTATTTTGACAGGCTCACCCAACGCTTTTCCAGTGGTGAATAGAGTTTTTTCATCCCAATACTCCAGACTAAGTCCAGGAAGATGAACCCAAATATTTGCAGATGATGTTTTGTGATTCTCTGGTCGAAAATTGGGAATCCAATTTCTGATCCATAAAACTTGATTAAAAACTTCCAATCTTCTTGCTATGATGGTATTTTGATCATATTCATTATCTAACTTAATAGTGAAAAAACCTTTTCCCAGTGGAATCATCTTACATCGACCTTTTAATTTCCACTGAGATTTCAGATTTAAAACAGCATTAGAAAATTTCAGATGAAGTAGATCAAGACGACCTATAAAAGAGAACCTCCAAGCAATACATCGATTTTCAGTATCAGAAATAAGATCGATCGATGGACTTTCTTCATAAGAATTATTTAGATCAACTACTGATGAATCCATTTCTGGATTCATATTTTTTTCCATGAAAATTGAATAAACAAAAACCAAATTAACTAACTACAGTAAACAGGGAGAGATCTTAAACTCCAATCATTCGATCTTAGTAAAAATCACCTGAATCAATGATGTTTCTGCTGATTTCAATGAAGAGAGAATAAAAAATTTTCACTGAGTTCGTCGTCGATTTGCAGAGCTCTACTCAGCGCCCTGGGGCAATTATAGTTCACGGACGTAAACACACATATCCCATAACAAGTTGCAATATATGAAATCATAAAGATTAATACTGCAAAATCATCTTCCAAATAACCTTTAAAATTTAAATAAATAAATCTAAAAACATTGCAAGATGAAAATCGTTGGCAATAGCTATGTGTACTCACAATAATGGCTATTACAAACCCTAGTTATCCTTCTTAAAACACAAGAATAAATTCTCATAAGAAGTTTCCTAGACAGAATAAGGACAACAAGCAAAAATCAAAAGACTCCTAAACCAACAAAACCGATCACGAACGGAAATCAAGGATCACTTGCGGAACCCCCACGAGTCTGGAGACCTTTGAGCTTGTTATTGACAGCATCCACTGCTTCTTCAGTGAAGATATCCTCATTGAGAAGTTCTTTAACATGTGTCTTCATGAGAACAAGGTCAGAATTAACCTTTTTCATCTCAGTTCTTAACAAATCAAGACCCTTCATAGTATCAACGAGTTGCAGTTTTGCTTCCTCGAAGTATTTAAGAAAATCATGAACCACTTCAGCAGAAACCATATCCTCATTCTCAACATCCTGATGAGTGTGGGCATAGTAGCATGAGACATTAGGATTTTGATCATCATCTTCTACTAAGGTTCTTTTCTTCCTCCCCTTAGACTCGAAACCAATACCTTTATCAAGAAAACCTCTTGCAAAAACACCAGTACGAGAAGATGAAGACATTCTTGGCAAAACGACAAAAAAACCTAGAGTATGCGTACGTGACTCAATAGGTTTGGTATTTAAATGGTTTCTTAGGGAAGGTGATTTTTAGGGTTTCTAAAGACAGTTCGTGACAAGTAAATCATGGGTACCCGTACGAACATAATCTGAACCTAACAAAAACAAAACGGACCTTAAGACTAAACAAAAAATTTGCTACGTGAAGATTTTCTTTCACAAATTTGTGGCTCAATAAACTTTATATCTCCATAGAGAAACAATTTAGAGCACAAGAGTAGCAGACAACAAAAACTTTTTCAAAAACAACAAAAAAAATCGAAGAGATTCTTGAGACACAACCAATACTTAGGAAAAGTTGTCTGTGAACAATAGTTTAGCTATGGACGATAAGAAAACAGCTCAACTAATCAGAAAGCATTTTTGCCAAAAGTATACCTGATTATTAGCAAATCTTACTCAATAGGATTTTTATGAGTAAGAATTCAACCCTTGTGATTAATTAGCACAAGTATGAGCTCTAAGCTCATTAAATGAATGGTGTTCACGATTGAGTCTTTTCTTTCTTCCAGTTCTAGGAAAGAATCCTTTTTGATGTGAAAAGTTATCATAAAACTTGCTGTCATCAAGATACGAGACTAAGTTCGAGTCCTTACCAGAGGAAGTTTGTTTGGAGGATTTTGACAGCCTGTTGATAAGATCCTTGTATCCTTCAATTATTAGATTAAGGTTGTCCTTCATATCTCCACTGCTGCTTCCATCTTCAGAAACCTTTTTCACATTCTGAACATCATTATTCTCATTAGGTCGAGGGGGACCTTTCTGAAATCTCCTTGACCAAATTGTATTAAGGCTACAATTTTTCCGAACATTCGATGAGCAAATTGAACTGACTTGCCTAGAAGAGTTCACATACTAAAACCAATAGGTTTAGACATCCGAATGTCAGTTACACCTTTGAGTATTAAATCTAAGGTGTGTTGAAGTCGAACAATAGAATTGTCACTCAACCTAGATTTGCTTTTCCGTTCAACATGTCCTTTTGAATCACAAAAGAGACACACTTTCTGATCACCTGAGTGATTAGAGTGAACATACTTAACATCATAGTTAGGAGATTTCTTCCTTCCGAGTGATGTGAAGTTTCCATGATTAGAGGAAGATATACACACATGTTTTCCAATAGGAAGGGATTTCAATTTTGCCTCTGGAACTAAATTTCGTATAGTTGTGTCAGAAGCAGTTGGTATAGTGGACTCTTTAGAACATCCTTGAATAGAGAGTTTACTCAAAAGATGTTCAATTTCCAAGGCATCCTTTTTGAGTTTCGCCTCGAGTAAGGTTCTTGAAGAGCAAACTTCGATGTTTTCCTCGCTAAGAGCCTTTAATTTAGAGTCACGAACTTTTACTATACCGATGAGTGCATTAACATTGTTTTTCAACCGATTGATTATATCAGCCTAGATTCTAACAAGATTTAGAATAAGTTTACTCTCTTTGGCTGCATCACTTTCTTCAACAGAGTCAGACTCGTTCGAAAGGTAATCGGGGTAACACTTGTCAATGCAAGTCTATTTCGTTGGAACACTAGGTTCATATATATTTGAGATTGATAAATCTTTTTCTTTAATAGATTTCATAGAAACAGAACCTTTGTTTCTGGTGATACATTTATCAGAGATAACACTATTGTCCATAGAGTCAGATCGCTACAAACACAGACTTATGAGGTCTTAAACGTGTTTGCCTGCTCTGATACCAATTGAAAAGGTGGGGGTCTAACAACCACACCCAATATTTCGATTAGCAATCTATATGGATTAACTCCAATATACTTTTAAGAGAATCAACTAGACAGTCAAACTCAATCTTAAGAAAAGTATATCAAAGAGTTATATCTCAATTTCTCAATTCAATCTGCAATCAAACAAATAGGAATTTGAGAGCCTGATTGAATATAAGAAATAACTTGGACGGTATTAAAAACCAACATCCAAGTGTCAATCAATTTAATAAACAACCAAAGGTTGGATTCCCAATTGATTGAACTTACGCACAACCTATGGTATTTCAATTATATAGAAAATATAATGCGGAAAAGAAATAACACAGACATCATAAATTTTGTTAACAAGGAAACCACAAATGCATAAAAACCCCGGGACCTAGTCGAGATTTGAACACCACACTATATTAAGCCATTACAGACACTATCCTACTCCAAGTTAACTTCAGACTGGAATGTAGTTGAGCCCTAACCAATCTCACACTGATCAAGGTACAGTCGCGTTCCTTATGTCTCTGAATCCCAGCAGGACTCTATGTACTTGATTCCCTTAGCTGATCTCACACACAACTAAGAGTTACTAAGACCCAAAGTCGAAGAATTGATAAACCAATCTGTCTCACACAGAAAAGTATATTGAATAGATAAATCTGTCTCCCACAATTATACGTATGAGTTTTGTTCCGTCTTTTGATAAATCAAGGTGAACAGGAACCAATTGATATACCTGACTTATATTCTCGAAGAACAGACTAGAAATATCAATCACCTCACACTAATCTTGATCGTATGGTAGCGAAACAAGATATTTTGGAATCACAAACGATGAGACGAAGATGTTTGTGACTACTTTTTATCTTGCCTATCGGAGAATAAATCTCGAGCAAATATTAGAGAAGATAGTACTCAATACGATAGAAAAAGCAAGATCAGAATATGCAACTATAGAGAAAATAGTTAGGTCTGGCTTCACAATCCCAATGAAGTCTTCAAGTCATTAACCTACAGGGTTTCGTGAAAAACCTAAGGTTAGAGGAGAATCGACTCTAGTCGTAACTAGTATCACACATGAGGTGTGGGGATTAGGTCTCCCAGTTGCTAGAGTTCTCCTTTATATAGTCTTCAAATCAGGGTTTGCAATCAATGTTACCTTGGTAACAATGCATTCAATATTCACTGTTAGATGAAAACCTGATTAGACTCAAGCTAATATCTTTCAACCGTTAAATCGAACTTAGCTTGTTACACACAAATGAAAAGTGACTTCATTTAGATATGAGTAACCGTACCTAAACGTGTGCACCTTTGTTGGCTAAACAATAGTTAACCGAAGTTAGCCATATGAACACTTTCATATCAACCTTATTCATTTTAACCAAAACCAGTTCAAATGACTCAAATGAAACTAGTTCTAGAGTTGTCTAATTGTTTATATTCTCATAGAAGTATACAAGACACAATTGAAGCAAAATCGATTTTGATTCGTTCGAATTAATTCATGAACATTATAGCCACGGTTTGCAAACTAAGTTCCCAGTATGCGAACGGGTACGAATGAATCAAAATCATTAGAGTTTGCAAACCGTGGCTATAATGTTCATGAATTGATTCGAGTGAATCAAAATCAATTTTGCTTCAATCGTGTCTTGTATAATTCTATGAGAATATAAACAATTGAACAACTCTAGAACTAGTTTCATTTGAGTCATTTGAACTAGTTATGGTTAAGATGAATAAGGTTGATATGAAAGTGTTCATATGGCTAACTTCGGTTAACTATTGTTGAGCCAACAAAGGTGCATACGTTTAGGTACGGTTACTCATATCTAAATAAAGTTAATTTTCATTTGTGTGTAACAAGCTAAGTTCGATCTAATGGTTGGAAGATATTAGCTTGAGTCTAATCAGGTTTTCATCTAACGATGAATATTGAATGCTTTGTTACCAAGGTAACATTGATTGCAAACCCTGATTTGAAGACTATATAAAGGAGAACTTTAACAACTTGGAGACCTAATCCTCACACCTTCTGTGTGATACTAGTTTCGACTAGAGTCGATTCTCCTTTAACTTTAGGCTTTTCACGAAACCCTGTAGGTTAACAACTTGAAGACTTCATTGGGATTATGAAGCCTGGCCCAACTATTTTCTCTGTAGTTGCATGTTTTGATCTTGATGTTCTCTATCGTATTGAGTATTATCTTCTCTAAGATTTGCTCGAAATTTATTCTCCGATAGGCAAGATAAAAAGTAGTCACAAACATCTTCGTCTCATCGTTTTTGATTCCACAATATATTGTTTCGCTACCATACGATTAAGATTATTGTGAGGTGATTGATATTACTAGGACGTTCTTCAAGAATATAAGTCCGGTGTATCAATTGGTTCCTGTTCACCTTGATTTATCAAAAGATAAAACAAAAACTCGTAGGTATTTCTGTGGGAGATAGATTTATCTATGTAATATACTTTTTTGTGTGAGACAGATTTGTTTATCAAGTCTTCGACTTTGGGTCGTATCAACTCTTAGTTGTGGGTGAGATCAGCTAAGGGAATCAAGTGTGTAGAGTCCTGCTGGGATTCAAAGGCGTAAGGAACGTGACTGTACCTTAATCAGTGTGAGATTGGTTAGGGCTCAACTACATTCCAGTCTGAAGTTAACTTGTTGTAGGCTAGAGTCTATAGCGGCTTAATACAGTTTGGTGTTCAAATCTGGACTAGGTCCCGGGGTTTTTCTGCATTTGCGGTTTCCTCATTAACAAAATTTCTGGTGTCTGTGTTTCTTTTCCGTATTATATTTTAATATAATTGAAATATCACAGGTTGTGTGTAGTTCAATCAATTAGATAATCCTACCTTTGGTTGTTGATATAAATTGATTGGCACTTGAACATTGGTCTTTGGTACCGTTCAAGTTGTTTCTCATAATAATTAGGCTCGCGTATTTCCATCTGTTTGATTTATCGATTACATTGAGAAACAAAGATATAACTCTTGGATGTATTTTCCTTGATTGAGTCTGACTGTCTAGTTGATTCTCTTTGAAGTATATTAGAGTTAGTCCATACAGATTGCCGAAACGAAATAATTAGGTGTGGTTGTTAGACCCCCACTTTTTCACATGGTATTGCTTGTGATCGGTCACACCAGTCACTAGGATCGGTTACACCAATTACCAGGATCGGTTACACCAATTACTAGGACCGGTTACACCAATTACTTGGATCGATTACACAACACTCTGTGATCGGTCACACCAATTACAAATATCGATCATACCATCTCAGGTGACTACTTAGGATCGGTTACAATAATTAATCAAAACTAGTCATACCAAATCATAAGTTAGGCATTGTGATTAGTTGTACCAAGATACATAACAAAGTTACGATCGGTTCTACCACCTCACACATATTGGTAATCCAAAGATTTGCAATGAATAGCCGTACCAATAAGCCTAGCGATTTCCCTTTCGATTCATAAAAAAAGTTCATGAATGTACTTCCTTTAAACAAATGTAAAACATTGTTTCCTAGGATGAAATCTTCACCATTACCTATTCACATAATCATAACAGCATTTATAAGATTATGTTGATGTCATATCTACGAAGTTCAAATGATAAGCGTTATTCTTTGTAGTCTAATTCCCTAATACTATGATCATGTGATCATGTCTCACTACTAGAGTAATATATCTAATACACGGCTTCGCAGTTATGTTTTCAATATAGCACGACTTGAAAGATACGTTAGGAATGAAACAGTTCAAGTCAATATTACTAACCTCAAGAGGAAGGATGATGTCGTCGTTGTAGCTCGTTACTTCTTCACGTTCTTCAGGTTTTTGAGTAATACTTGTATGTCTCAACATTCCTTAACTTTCTAGTCTAACCTAAATGAAGTTGTCTCTAGTACATAATCAAGCGACTCTTAGATGAATTTTGACACACTAAAATATGATAACAAAACTTGACATACCAACGCTTGGTGGGTTCAACCGAGCTATGCTCTAACACATGACCATCCAACAAATTCCCTACAATAGTGAAGATAATTTTTGAATTTTTCCTAAAAACCCTAGAAAACTCTAAAAAAAAGCTGAAAACTCTAAAAAGCCCTAAAATATCTAAAGAGCTCTGAAAAATCAAAAGAGCTCTGAAAAACCCTAAAAAGCTCTGAAAAAGCTTTAAGTTAATTATATTTCGTAGCAATAATATCTACTAGCTAGGGGATTCGTTAAAGCCAATTAAAAGTAACTTAATTCTTTATAAAAAACGATACTAACAAATTCCCTACAATAGTGAAGATCATTTTTGAATGTTTCCTAAAAAGCCTTGAAAACTCAAAAAAACCCTGAAAACTCTATGAAGCCCTAGAATATCTAAAGAGCTCGGAAAAATCAAAAGAACTCTGAAAAACTCTAAAGCTCTGAAAAAGCTTTAAGGTAATTATATTTCGTAGCACTAGTATCTATTAGCTAGGAGATTCGTTAAAGAATGATACTAACAAATTTCCAACAATAGTGAAGATCATCTTTGAATGTTTCCTAAAAAGCCTTGAAAACAATAAAAAGTCCTAAAAAAAATCTAAAGAGCCCTGAAAAAGTAAAGAGCTCTGAAAAACTCTAAAAAGCTATGAAAACCTTTAATTTAATTATATCTCGTAGCATTGGTATCTACCAGCTAGAGGATTCGTTAAAGAATGATACTAAGAAATTCCCAACAATGGTGAAGAACATCTTTGAATGTTTTTTAAAAAGCCTTGAAAACTTTATAAAATCCTGAGAACTCTTAAAAGGACAAAAAAAATATAAAGAGCTCTGAAAAACACTAAAAATCCCTGGAAAGCTATTAATTTAATTATATATCGTAGCACTGGTATCTACCAGCTAGAGGATTCGTTTAAGAATGATACTAAAAAATTCCCAACAATGGTGAAGATCATCTTTGAATGTTTCCTAAAAAGCCTTGAAAACTTTATAAAACACTTAGAACTCTTAAAAAGCCTAAAAAAAATCTAAAGAGCTCTGAAAAACTCTAAAAAGCTCTGGAAATCTTTAATTTAATTATATCCCGTAGCACTGGTATCTCTAATAGCTAGGGTATTCGTTAAAGAATGATACTAACAAATTTCCAACAATAGTGAAGATCATCTTTGAATATTTCCTAAAAAGCCTTGAAAACTCAATAAAACCCTGAAAACTCTAAAAAGGCCTAAAAAAAAAAAATCTAAACCTAAAAAACTAAAGAGCTCTGAACACCTCTGAAAAGCTTAAATTTAATTATATTCTTTACCGATGGTATCTACTAGCTAAAAGATTCGTTAAATCCAAATGAAAGTTACTTAATTCTTTATAAAGAATGATACAAAAAAATTCCCTACAATAGTGAAGATCATTTTTAAATGTTTCCTAAAAAGCCTTGAAAACTCTAAAAACCCATGAAAACTCTAAAAAGCCCTAAAATATCTAAAGAGCTCTGAAAAATAAAAAGAGCTCTGAAAAACCCTAAAAAGCTATGAAAAAACTTTAAGTTAATTATATTTCGTAGCACTAGTATCTACTAGCTAGGGGATTCGTTAAAGCCAATTAAAAGTAACTTAATTCTTTATAAAAAACGATACTAACAAATTCCCTACAATAGTGAAGATCATTTTTGAATGTTTCCTAAAAAGCCTTGAAAACTCTTAAAAAACCTGAAAACTCTATGAAGCCCTAGAATATCTAAAGAGCTCGGAAAAATCAAAAGAACTCTGAAAAACTCTAATGCTCTGAAAAAGATTTAAGGTAATTATATTTCGTAGCACTAGTATCTACTAGCTAGGGGATTCGTTAAAGCCAATTAAAAGTAACTTAATTCTTTATAAAAAACGATACTAACAAATTCCCTACATTAGTGAAGATCATTTTTGAATGTTTCCTAAAAAGCCTTGAAAACTCTAAAAAAAACTGAAAACTCTAAAAAGCCCTAAAATATCCAAAGAGCTCTGAAAAATCAAAAGATCTCTGAAAAACCCTAAAAAGCTATGAAAAAACTTTAAGTTAATTATATTTCGTAGCAATAGTATCTACTAGCTAGGGGATTCGTTAAAGCCAATTAAAAGTAACTTAATTCTTTATAAAAAACGATACTAACAAATTCCCTACAATAGTGAAGATCATTTTTGAATGTTTCCTAAAAAGCCTTGAAAACTCTAAAAAAACCTGAAAACTCTATGAAGCCCTAGAATATCTAAAGAGCTCGGAAAAATCAAAAGAACACTGAAAAACTCTAATGCTCTGAAAAAGATTTAAGGTAATTATATTTCATAGCACTAGTATCTATTATCTAGGAGATTCGTTAAAGAATGATACTAACAAATTTCCAACAATAGTGAAGATCATCTTTGAATGTTTCCAAAAAAGCCTTGGAAACTCTAAAAAGTCCTAAAAAAAATCTAAAGAACCCTTAAAAAGTAAAGAGCTCTGAAAAACTCTAAAAAGGTCTGAAAAAGCTTTAAGTTAATTATATTTCGTAGCACTAGTATCTACTAGCTAGGGGATTCGTTAAAGCAAATTAACAGTAACTTAATTCTTAATAAAAAAACGATACTAACAAATTCCCTACAATAGTGAAGATCATTTTTGAATGTTTCCTAAAAAAGCCTTTAAAACTCTACAAAAACCTGAAAACTCTATTAAGCCCTAGAATATCTAAAGAGCTCGGAAAAATCAAAGAACTCTGAAAAACTATAAAGCTCTGAAAAAGCTTTAAGGTAATCATATTTCTTAGCACTAGTATCTATTAGCTAGGATATTCGTTAAAGAATGATACTAACAAATTCCCAACAATAGTGAAGATCATCTTTTAATGTTTCCTAAAAAGCCTTGAAAACTCTATAAAACCCTAAAATCTTCAAAAAGCCCAAAAAAAATATCTAAAGAGCCCTGAAAAACTAAAGAGCTCTGAAAAACTCTAAGTAGCTCTTAAAACCTCTAAAAAGCTCTGAAAAGCTTCAATTTAATTATATTCTGT
>JAJJMB010017069.1:0-120318 GCA_023531105.1 Papaver atlanticum
TACTATTCTATCTCCATAAAATAGGCCAATCAAAGGCCACACGGTAATTTAGTACTCCATATCTCACGTAAAGATTATGGCCTGGAGTATTTCTCTCCATTTTAGTTATGAAATCGTGCCACTTTTATGCCACGCTAAATTATAGTGCCTAAACTAGCCGCTAATATGCCAAGCTATTTTGGTATGCCACAACAAGGCACGATTGCACCCTAATCCCACGGAGCTTTGGCTAAATTGTTTTCACAACAACTTTAATTTAACTCGTCCATAAGACATATGGAATATTAACGTACATCTACGATTTAGCCTAAGTAAGATGAGATCTATGATTCATGAAAAACACCTAAGAAACATCAAAATGCGTCACATGGGGGGATTCTTCATTGGGTATTGGTATGGTGGTCTACGGCAACATGGGGTGTTGCGACATGCGGCGTGGCAACACCCCATGTGAAAAGTTAGAGTAGTGGTGACAGTTGTAAACGGTTAGAGAGAGCATGGATTCGTGAGAACAGGAGTTTCCAGAAACTTCCCTAGTTTATCTCACACAATCCCATATTCTCCATCTCTCTATAAACTCACTACCTCCACTACTCACGAGATAGGCATTGTGTATTCTAAAACTAATATAAATAGGTCACTTAGCCTATTCATAAAACAGAACACGCTTTTATACCTAAAAGCTCTGTATTCTTCTTAGTTTTCAATACCCAACACACACACAATTCAATACCATTGCCAATTTCTCAGAATTTTGTGCTTCCATCCCCTAAGATCAACCCATCTTCCTCTCCATCGTGACTGAAGCAGGACGGAATGGCTGCTATCGTGGTTTAGGCTTGTCCTGTTCGATTTTGATTTTCGAACCTAAACAGAAAGTAACACATCGGTGCATTTGTTTTACCTGGAAGTAATTTTCAGGTACTAACAATTGGCGACCACAGAAGGAGATCAACCTCTCGGTCACGAAATTAGATTCTTCAACGATCTGAAAATCAGTTCTTTAACCTTTTGAAAACATGGTAGAGCTTAGATCCGGTGCAATGTTTGATCCCATTTCCAGTAACCTCAATGGTCCAGATCCTGATAATGTCTCTCGGGATATCACCCCGGAAAATAACACTACTCCCATACCGGTGGCGCGGAAGGTGCTGCCAACAATGAAGGAAGAAATTGAGAAAATCCCCCAAGAATAGCAGACTTGATGCATAGACAGGAAAACCTATCAAAGACACAGGAACAAATGGCGACTACTCAAACAGAAGTACTTACCTTCCTCAGAACCTTCGCAGCACAATTGACTCCGTAGCAACGACATGTTCAGATAGAGCAGACCCAAAACACCCCTGGATCTTCCATGGGAATCGATAACTTAAGGTAGTAGCCACGAGATGATGGTGTTCCCATCATTGCACCAGAAAATAACCAACAACCGAATTTCATCACTCGACAAGATTTGGAGAAACTCCTGCAGAACCGCGGAAGAGAGGAGTCATTGTTATTTCATCACCACCAACCACCTTATACAGAGGATGTTCAGAAGGCACCCATACCAATAGGATATGTATCACCTACCTTTTCTCTTTATGATGGGACCGGTAATTCCCGTGAACACATCTCCCGATTTCTAGAATCTTTAGGAGTGCATAAATACAATCAGGTGTTGCGACTCAAAGAATTTTCCACGTCGCTCACTGGAAGGGCGTATACTTGGTACAATAATCTCGCCCCAAATAGTATATCGAGCTGGTCCGAGTTGGTGAGTGCTTTCTATCGAAAGTATTTCTTTGTTTTCGAGAAGATTACGTTCTCGGATCTGGGAAGGATGTTTCAGCGAAACAACGAGCATCATAATGACTATGTCAATAGGTACGGAATCCAAGTCCTCGAATGCCATGACCCAAACATAATAAGCAGCATCTAGTGGAATCGTGCATCAACGGTATGATCCATGTATATCGCGCCTTACTCGAAAAATTACGTTTCCAAACTTTCTCGGAATTGCACGAAACGTCCAAGCGATCAGCCACCACCTCCCCGGCATTGCTTGAAAGAACAAGGCCAGTTAAGGAAGAAACCCATGACACTAGAGGGAATAAGCGTTTAATCAACAAACAATACTCAGTTCAACCGTCTATCGGCGCTGTCACGAACAAGGAACCGAAGAGAAAAGCCGCATCTCAGCAAGCTCCTCGAGAAAAATGTGCCATGTCTTCCCCAGCACCTTCCCAGAATCCGACGCCACCCACACATGGTCCTCAAAAGGCTGCATGATAACAACCACCATCAAAATCGGATTCGACGTTTCCAGACTTCCCTTGCTCAATGGAAGAGGTTCTCGAATTACTAGAAGTTTGGGTACAAGATGGAGCTATCAAATTACCTCCCGTGCGTCGCCCACCCACTGATGAAGACATGGCAGATCCAAATTATTGCCGCTTCCATAGGTTCTTCAATCACCCTACTCGCGAATGTAATGGGCTGAAGTGTGTCTTTAAAGAAAAGATAGAATCAGGAGAATTGCACTTGGGGACTGAAGGCATTCACAGGGATCCACTCCCTGTCAGAAATTTCACTCTTTCTGAGGAATCTGTTAACCACACGGTTCCGAGTCTAATGGAACATATGTTTGAAGTTCTTTACCTTTCAAAGGGCCAGTGTAGAGATATCTTCACAGCCCTCAATCGAGTCATCTCTGGTAAGAGCCTGATTTTTTCCGAAGGGATCACTACTCCATACAAACTTCTCCCAAGATAGAGATTCAGAGTAACAAGGAACCAATCTAAGGACTCCTCACGAAAGTTCACATCAGGCAGATTGAATGCAAAGAAGCGCTTATCTATGTCGGATCGGATGTCAACATCACATCTTTCAAAGCTTTACGGGCTGCTGGAATTTCCAGACACGAAGTTGTACGCGCACCTCCCATGATTTAAGATCCAGAAGGGAGATCCAGAAACGCTTATGACCGTGTCACCCTTAAGGTGAACATAGAGAATGTTGAGACAGATGCTACATTTCAAATCATTAAGGAAAGTATTGGTTACGATATGGCCCTTGGCCTTCCATGGATCCATACCAGTAAAACCAAGTTTGACACACCCCTGCCACAGAAGTCACCACTGAATCGAAGATGATAAGCAAGCTCTCTTTAATCCCACAAACTGTTAAGACTTGGGGACTTGACCCATCTATCAATCCCATATTGACTCGAAGATGCGAATGAGAGGATGATCCTTTTCAAAAGTTTGTTATAAGTCTAGAAGTCGTCTCTTATGGATACAAAAGAATTGGAGACCCAATCGTCCTGAAGTCACGTCCGTCTGAGATACCAAAACCCAATCATTTTTAAGCTGGCGACACAGTTGAGAAAATAACCATTTCTCTTGCAGAAAAACCTTACCTGGTTACCGAAGCCATATTAGGTGGATATTACAAGCTTGTCAACACTGACACACCCGCGGGGTAGTCATACATGAGAAATGGCTTAAGGCTATCACAGCTTAAAGCATTTTAACCACTTTTGTCTCGATCAGTAATATTTGTATTTCCTACAAAATGTTTGCAATGTCTCGATCAGTACTAGAGACAAACTCTTCAAAGTAACTCCCAATGGCAGACAGATAATTAGAAGAACAGAAGTGTTGTGTGTCAAAAACAGAAGTATGGGTATGAGGTTTATAGCAGAAGAAACAGGACAGACACCTACCTCATTGAATAAGGGAGTTTTTAGTTTGACCAAAATGGTTTCCTTCTCACTAAAGTGGTTGAGAAAAATCTCTTCCATCGAAAAGAAAGAAATCCATTTAACGTCTTCCATAATGAATCTTTGGATTATTTTTTTTCACCCAAAGTAGTTGAGTAGTGAAAGTAAAAGTAAAAGACATTATCAAAATTACTCAAGTAAATGAGAAAAGCGAGCCTAATAAAGTCAAGGAAATAGCTTATTGCCCTTTCCGGAAAGAAGAGAATATGAGATTGTGCATAACTGTTGCATTTGCTTCATTGGCTTTCAACTTAACACTGCATACCTTCAACAATTTTGGCAAAATGCTAAATTTAGCTTTTCCGCTGTCCGAACCACTAGCGAGTTAAGATTCATGTGCACAAATTCATTGCATCCAGAACCAGAGTGATGTTCTAGATTCTAGACTTGCTTGTATCATCGAATGGACAACAGCACAAACAAATTACAATAACCAATTATCATTAATGGTACTGTTGGTGTTTGTAACTCATTATTCTTCCAAACAAGTCTGGTATGGTCTCCGACCCTTTTGACAAGAACTAAAAATTTCATTAATTAGCAACAACTCATATTTCAGAAGCATCAGACGTGAAACGGGTTTACTGAACAATTCTATAACAACATTGATGAGTTTTCAAAAATCTAGCTAGAAATAGTAGTATTTTGGAATGTGTGCTCAAAGGATTTCATTATGTCGGTAGAGCTTAATCTGTCATCAACTATGACATTATACATTAACAGTTGTCCCACCCCATTCTATTAAGCTTTACCACAGAAGGAAAATCATAATACTGAGATTGGAAATGCCATTAAAGAGAGCTTGCTTATCAATTGAAAAGTAGCCACCATGAACCAAAAAACTAAACTGAAGCAGCTAACTAATCAGTAGAAACTCGGGATATCATCAATGATAAGCATAGTTTATTAAGAGTTTATAAACAGATGAAAATCACTACACCAAAATTTGGGTTTTAGCAACGGATTACTTCGTTACAAAACAGGGTTGAACGGAAATTAGCCGTTGCGGAATACCCTGTTGCAGTTTTTCCCAACGGCAATGTTGTCATTGCGAAATTGAGTCGCAGGGGCCCGGTTGCCACTGCATTCAGCCGTTACGAAATTTTTATATGGCTACAGCTGCAGCCTTTGAGAAATTTTTGATCAACACAGCTTAATAAATCCCGGACAGGATATCCTTGTTCTGATACCAAAATTAGCAACAGATGAAAATCGTTGCGAAATTTTTTGCAACAACAAAAAATGTAGAGGTCAGTCTTCACTGACCTAGTCTCAGATTCCCTGTTACCCAATTCCCAAAGTCACATAAATTTGGCAATTGTTCTTGCACAGACGACTTGAAACATATAAATATAATTTACTAAGATACACTGTGTTGAACAAAGATGTCATCCGTTTGAACAAACGACTGCATAGATTAATTGAAACGGGAACTCTTACATTCAATGTCTTAGAAAAATAGCTGAAATACAAATACATAAAGTACTTGCCCATCCAAATCTGTTTTCATTGATAAGAGCACCATTGACATCAATTCAAGACAGTGCCATCCTATATGGAAAAAAATGGAGACAATAAGTACACAACGGGAATATAAGAACTGTGGATTCTTGACAAGAATGAACAATTCTTGGGTGGTATATTATAATGGTGGTATATTATAAATATGAAACCACTTGCATGTAAAAAGACAAGCTAAAAATGAACATACAAGAATGTAGTCCAGCCTCAAAGATTAGGTTCAAAATAGAAAAGAAGTACACATTGAATTGATGATACCAGAGGTGACCAGAAATTATAAAACTAGAAATACCTTCTTTGGGAAATTCAGTAGATTCACATATTTGATAAGTGCAGTTTATAAAGTGCAGGAATGTAATCTGCTTCCAGTAACCGGCATGCCATCTTCATTAACAACATGGATAGAAATTGAGTGTGTGATGATAGACACAACAAACTCCCCCGCTTCCTCCACAGTTTCCATGCAGTTTTCAGAGTAATCACCAACATCAACATGATCTTGGTTTGATACCTAAGAAACAATGCGAGAACAAGATCCAATTCAGCACTCTTTAGCGAAATTAGTTAATAATTAACCGAAGTCCATGACAACATGAGCTGAACTAACTAAAAATTCATATCAAGCTAAGATACTACAAGAAACTCACATAATCCAGTGACAAATATGTCAAATTCTAGCTGAATACAAGAACAATCAGAAGCCGGAGTGTGAAGCTCCCTTCTTACAGCCACATTGGATCTTCATTAAACAACAAAAGCATATGTCAGTTAATGCGCGAAATAAACAGGAGATCAATTTGGAGTTGCGAATGTTGCACAAGGTCCCTGACCCAGTCTTGCATATCTATCAAAGTGCCAATAAGATAAATTCGATGAAATAAAGCTTAGGCGGCATAAACCAAATAATAGAAGATAGAAATGTTTACGAAATCTATCTAGTAAACCAGCATTTACTTAAGCTTGCATACAAATTCTGCTCTAGCAATACAGATCCAAATCTAAAATGCTGCTAGTGCTTGACAGGATGCCAAACACGCAACACACTGAAAACTGAGCAAAACACTACATATGAAATAAAATCGACACATAGACATTACGAACATAACCGAGTAAAAATGGTGCCAGTTCAAGTGAAAGACAGAACGATGAAACAAACCTTTTCCTTGCTCCCAATAACTGTTTTGATGGGTTCGGAATAAACTAAAGCTGGTTTACGAAGCCTGATTGCTTTATGAAGATCTCTCAAATGACTATACTTGGGCTCCCCTGGTACAAAACCGTCCATCGTTATATAGAACCAAAAAACTCCATTAGCAAGCAAGATATCTAAGCTTTCAGGAACCTAAAAAATTTGTAAGTCCCCTGTCATTCTCATTGTCTTACCAGTAAGCGGCACGCTGAATATAGCAGTCATAGTCCAGCGAATGAGACTAACATAAGAGACCAAAATGTAAAAGCTACAACATGGGATATCTTTCAAAATAGAATTTCATTTCCTAGAATGTTTGTAACCGCTTTAGACTTAGTTTCTGTCTTTACTTGTAGATGCACAAAGTAGCAAATAACTGGGACCGATAAAAAGCAAAACCCTTCCTTTTTCCTGTTGTCTTGGTTCCCCTATATGGAACAAATCTATGACTTCTTCCTCGTACTAAAATAGTTTACGCAGAGTCTCAAAGAACATGTAACTTGGACTGTCAGTCATTTTGGTCCTGCCAAAAGCCCAAAACATCATACAAGTAAATAGGTTTTAGTCTAACTACATGAATCTAGTATCAATTGCTACTGTAGTATCATTCCAAGCGGCTGAACATGTGTCACCTAGGTTTTTTTTATATATAAAACTCCAATGGGGCTCGTAGAAAAGAATTTAAACAAAATAAAAAACTTGAAAATCTCTTGAAACGGCACAACTTCAGCCGTTTTGGGTGAGCGGCAGATCTTTAGCCTCCTAGTGAAGACTGTCGGACACTCATTCATCTGAATGAGTATATGAATGATTTTGGGTGTGTGTGTGAGAGCTCTCATCCCACAGTAGCACCAAGTTTGATATATTTTGATCAAACTCTTTCAAATCCAATAAGGGCTCTCGTTCTATAGCCCTTGCTCTAACTAAGTCGTACAAAATTAATAGGAGGAAAGTGAAAAAAAATGGGGGAATAAAAAGTTTAGACTAAAACTGATTTCAAAATTTGGGGTGGACTCGCAGGTGTTAATTTGCACACGTATGTATGGCATGTTATTTTTCTCTGTCGTTGAGAAGATGTTGCGAAATTTGTAACTGCAATCAGCAGTTGCGAAAAAAAATTGTAACGATTTCTCTTGGTTGCAAATTTGCAACTGCTAATAAGCCATTGCAAATTTTTGTTGCAAAAACGTGATTTTGGTGTAGTGAATTATAACTAAAAACTAGCTAGATTCACTACTTGAGGTTAGTAATACAAGACGTGACTTGTTTCCATTTCTATCGTTACTTTTAAGTCGTTTAGAATGAAAACAGGAAAAAAAAATTGATCTCGCAGCGAGAGTTCAAAAATGAATTCGCAACACCATAACCATTGGATAAATGAGATGTGACATCATCAAACCGAGAACTTAACTACATTTATGTAGTTGGATTTTTAAAAATGTTGTCGCATCATGCGAATTTATATACATGAGACTATAGTATTAGAAACTTGATCATCTATTATGATCAAAGTGGTAAGGAAGAATATACAAGTTGTTTTACAACTTAGGTATATTGAATTACGAAGTATAACGTTTATATTTTGAACTTCGTAATTGCGACATAGACATAATCTTTGTAACTTGTTACTAGATTGTGTAATGAGCTTAGTATTGATTTCATGCCTAGAAAACTATGTTTTATTACATGAGTTTAAGGAAGTAGACTTACAAACTTATTTTGTGGTTGAAAGAAATCTAGAGGATTGGTGGTTCGGTTTTCATTGAAGATCAAAGGCAGGACTTATCCCTACTTAAGGTAGAGTCGATCTCTTCCTATATGGGGAACTAAGGTAGAACCGACCCATACCTATATGGGAAATTGTGGTAGAACTGATCCCCATTAAAACCGATTTCTAATGTCATGTACACTTTAGGGTTTGTGTGATTTTGAAAATTGGGTTTGTAAAATAAGAAAGTTCAAGCTGTTGACATAGTGAGTAATTTGAACATGTGAACAAATCTTATCTTTTATTATTCAAATATATTCCTTGATACTCAATGGGAGATCTCAAACCGAAATGTTTGAGAATCTTTTTATTGAGATTTTCGAATATACCAACAAGCAAAACATATCTTTGGAAGATATATTAGTTACGTATCTTGTATGCTAACTAATATTGAGTTGTAATCTAAGAGGGATTTCGGTATTAAAGTTGGATATTGGTTGAAATTAGACAAAATCAAATTTAGGTGTTTACTAAATATCTTGAGAATATTTTCGGTTATGGAAATTCCTTGGTGTCTGATAGACGCATTATTGTGTCTAATATGTCTCAATTGTATATATTGTTAGTGTTCGATTTTGTATTTATTTTGTTATTTTATGTCTTTGTATCTGCCCGGGAGGGGGTCGGAGCCCATGCTTCAAAAGCTGCATGCTTGTCCTCCCCAGCTTGGAAGAATGCCCCCACTTTTAAGTTTTTATATAGTCAAAAAAAAAAGCTCTTGCGGCGAAATTGGCTCGAAAAGTGGTGTTTTACACCCCAGGATAGAGAACTAAAGACACCCCAGAAATGCACCGGAAGCACCCCAAAAATGCACCGGAAGCACCCCAAAAATGTGTCGGAGGAACCCCGAAAAAATTACTGTCTACGCCCAAAAATTACTATTTGCACCCCATAAGACAAGTGCTAAAGGGACACCCGTACAGGATTAGGGGGAGGACATGTTCTTCTCAAATTCAAAAGAAGATTTTTGGCGGGAAAATAAACTTATTTCTCTGTAAAAAAAATTCGATCGATTTTTGGACGTGATTTAGTGAGATTCAATCCCTGAAACTTAATGGGTAGACGTGATATGACCATAGAAAGCTGTTATGGGTGTCTGTTTCGACCGAATTTGGCTGATTAATCCACAAGAAGAAAACAGGGAGAAACGAGAATATCACGTGTTGAGAAGATTTTGTGGAAGATTTTGTGGAGATTAGAGCGAGTTTAACATATTTTCAGCGTGCAGGAAGTGTGTGGAGATCAAACAGATGCGTGGAGGAGATAAACAGGGGAAGAATCACGTAAATATCATCCCCGAGTAAAAGAAAATATTTTGGATTTATTAGCGAGATTTTTACGTTTTGATTGATATAAATAGGTTGTTTGGGGTCTCACTGTGGAAGAGAGAGAGAGTGGGGAGCAGTTAGGAAGAACCAGAGAGTCGAGAAATCAAGTGGCAGAAAAACTCCATTTTCTGCTGCTGTGAAGAACACGAAGAACATTGGACGCACGCAGAACGTCGTTTTTCAACAGTGACAACGACAACTGTTTGTGGGTCGTATTGCGACAGTGTCAACAACACTTCATTTTTATCGTTCTCTGTAACAGCTCGGTTTGTAACGAACAAAAGTGTTACAAACCCGGTTTTTATCAATTTTTCTCCTATTTCATCATTTGTGAACCATTTTTGAGCATTAATAAAGATGAATTTTGAGCATGTTTCCATGATAATGATGAGCTAATTCTCGCGTAATCAAGGCACGGAGGAAGCTATTTATGCATGAATAATTGGTAACTATTCTATTTTTCTCTAATTTGTATTTTATAATTCACTCAATCACTACTTTGTAGAATTTTAATTGTTTGCATAATTTTTCCTAATTAGTTGTGATTCAATTAGATAGGTTATGCTTTGGTTAGATAATCTATGCTTAAGGGATACAATTAATGTTTGAGAATATGCTTGATAATTTGTGAATTAAGAAAAAGAAATATTAAAAATAATTAGAGTTTTGGAATCTTTATCATCATTTATTCATGTGTAATAGTGGAATCTAGTGTCTTGGTTATTTTCACTCTAAAAAAAAAACAAATTTGGATTAAAATTTTCTCTACTTTTAGTTTAAATTAATCTAGCTTTCACAAGTCTTACGAACTCATTCTTACCACTATCTAAAATTCCATCAGTGTCCAAACTACATTGGTTTATAAATAGTGAGGCTTGTTTTTCTTACAAACTTATCCTGAGGTAGGCACTTCATCTTGTAGTCATTGTTGTAGCCGACTGTTAGTATTACTTGTAATACTATCTTGGAAATGAGAGTAATTTAATTAGGCGAAATCTCTTACGTACGCTAGTTTAAAGATTTCTTTGGGATCAATAAGAGCCTAGATAGTATCGTTGGTCGGAAACTAGAATCTGCATTGTTATTTTAGTTTTCGATTATTGATTTGATAAAAGTTGTTAAACTTTGACTGCACCTAGTTTGATTATTCTTTAGAGCCTTCTCTACTGACATAAGTTCACTCAAACTAGATCAAAGTATTGACGGGATATTCAGAACTTTTTTGGATCTGAGGACAACTTGTGATCATCCATTGTTTACAGACTCCGTTCTGTGCATGATCGATCATAAGTTGGACTCAATTTTGGTTGTGCAGGTGCAAAACAAGATATTGAAGATTTGAAGACGAGAAAAATTCTGATTGGTTTCGTATCTTTGTGATTTAACTTCATGCACGAAATTAATAGGATGGAATCAGACTAGATCTTGTTTATCTTTGATAGATAATTGATTGACTAGTCGTGTTAGATCGTCAAGCTATCATTTGGTGGTACTCTTCAGTATCTGAATCTAATAGTTTGTATACCTAGATATGGTTGTCTTGATAATCTAGATCTTGGTAGACCTTACCCAACAAAGGAGTTTATTAGATTAAACGGAAGATCCTTTATTGAAATCAACTATAATCTCTGATTTACTTCTTGAGATTGGAAGAGTGGTTACCAAACAAATTAGTCATTTACTGTTCGGAAGACGATCCAAAGGATTTGTAACTTGTTACTAGATTGTGTAATGAGCTTAGTATTGATTTCATGCCTAGAAGACTATATTTGACTACATGAGTTTAAGGAAGTAGACTTACAAACTTGTGATGCGTGTGTTGGCCAGATTGGTTATTGACGCAGGGATACTGATGAAACTAGGTAACTAGGGGTAGTTATTTCGTCTCAACTATAAGAAGTTGGTAGTGTACTTTGTATAGCGGATTAATTCTGAGAGTATTTCAAAATTGGACTAGGTCCCGGAGTTTTTCTGCACTTGCGGTTTCCTCGTTAACAAAATCTTGTTGTGTCTTTACTTTTACTTTCCGCAATTATAGTTATTATTTTAGTTATAATTAAAAATAGATATATTGTACGTTAATCCAACACTTGGGTTGATCCTTATAGTTACGTTCAGTTTCGAACTAATATTACATATCAAGTGTATACCTTGTTGTCGTCATCTTCTTGACAATCTCTATGTATATTAGATCACACAAGGTATCAGACTTATAAGTGGATATCGAAAAGATTGTGGTGTACTTGGTACCCTCGTCATTTCACTTTCCAAGAAAAAAAAGACATTCTCACCAAAGTCTTGGGCTCAAATATCCTCTAGTGTATACATAAGTATATATTTACCGTCATAGGAATTGTTCGATAGAGCCAACACTTGTTTCGATAAATAGAGAGGTAAAGTAAACAAGAGATTCAAGTGTTTGTTACAAACCTTTAATGAAGTTCTCCAAGATGTCTTTGTGTCATCTTCAATCTCCATTCTTCAAGGATAGCTTTGATTCTATAATCTAGTTCTTAAACCTAATCTAGCTAGTCCAAAACTGACTTTTAGGAGACTAAATCAAGAAAGTGTTTTGTCATCTAAATTTAACAACTAACTTGACATACCAATGCTAGTGGGTTCAACGGAGCAGTGCTCTAACTTTTTTTTTATGTTGATTCTGGTTTAATATTTGGTATTATAGAATGCAAAATTGAGTTTTGGAATTTGGTACCAGACGTGTCTATCCATATATAAAAGATATGACTAATCAATACCGCTAACTTTACTTAGTCCTTCATGTTCTAGTATCATTGTGTAGGTCCTTTTTAAAAAATGTTTTGATGACAAAAGAGAGTGGTATGACTCAAACCCAAACTTAGAAAAACTAACATTGTGTAATAAACCACTTAGCTGATTATGCTTTAGCGATACAAATTGTATATACTTGCACCCACCTCCCTCGCACAATAAAGAACCTATTCATTTTTAAATTTTGTCCCACTAATAAGTGACCTATATCATTAAACAATGATATATTTGTAAAACTATCCTTTTAATATATTATTCTTAGTATAAGAAATATGTATAATTTGATACCCATGTTTATATATGTTATATAGGTGTTTTAAAATGCTTTTAAATTGTTAGAGTTTATGAATATCCGTGGTATAGTTTGAGAGATAAATAATTTCTAAATTTTACTAATTATTATTCATAAGGATATAATTATAAAAAATACTTAAAAATACTCCCTCTCCTCCTTGCCATCTAAATTGTACAAACTTGAGTCATCTATTTTGGGACGGAGGGAGTATAATATAAACTTTGTCTATAAATCGTAATTACATTGCCCGTTAATCTTTTGAATCATTTGTTATGTATATAAAATTTGATTATGAATATTCACAATTCAATATAATTTGGAAAATGAATCAGTGTTGCGATTCACGATTTTAAAACATTGGCTAGGAAGTGTTGAACTCGCGACTATTAAGGTGCTATAAATCATAAATCTATGATTGAAATTTTTACATGAGAAACAAGTCATGTTGCAACTGTAATATAATAAGCTACATTTTTTAATTTTTTCATAACAGTTTTATTTTTGTTAGTCGATGAAAAAATAATTATAAAATCGGGAAAAATTGACTTATAAAATGCCCTATGACCAAGTTCTCATATGACCCTTCTAGACTCAGGATCGTCTCTGTGTATAGTTCATTGGTCTGTCGTTTAGCTGTCAGGTGTAATATAATGGACATATATTGTTGTTTTCTAACACCCTCTCGTCATGTCTACCTGATACAGAGGGTGTTACAAATAACAAGCGGAGGCCTCCTATACCAAGTGACTGTGGCATTGAATGGAAAATTTAATGGAGGTGGGCGCAAGATCCTGTGGCTCGGCCGTCTTTCACGGAAATAGTTAAACGGTTGCGTCTTATGCCTGAAGCTGTAGTTCCAAATTCCAACTAAACCTCCCACTCATCAAGTTACCAAATGAAGATAAAGAAAAAAAGAAAAAGATAGGAGTGTCTATAGATTGGAAGCCGTCTTTCTACAATGACTTGATTTGGGGTTAATTGTTTCCCATCTCTTGTAATTTCCGTCTTGTTATGTTAACTTGTTTTATCTTGCATCGATAAATATTCCAGTGTGGGTTTTATTATCCATCTTTATTCATGTACATCGATTAATACCCTGCATATTGTTTTACTTGCTAAGGTTTTCAGAAATTAAAATGTACTTCGCGACGGATCATGATGCCCTTACTACCTATTTTGATTGTTTGATCATTGATGCTGGACTTAATTTCATGGTCGTGTAAGAGAGATTAATAACGATTTTAGAAGTTAATATGAACATGGAGATTGGGTTAGAGTTCGATGTGAATTTGGTTTGGTTTTGGCTGAAAAATCAGCGAGAAAATAGTTACTCAACCCATGAAAAAGTAGTGAACTTTACTATCGTGTTTTAGGCTAAATTTTTTTGGTGCTCTTGTTAGGTCATCTTTCAATAATTGTGAAAAATTGAACCATTAACATGCATTACTGATATTTTTCTTTTCTATGTCTTTGGTACCACTATCTGTATTACTCTAAGTATTTTATATTATTAACAATAAACATCATTTATGGGCAACATAAGACACATCTTACATAATATAAGTCTTCCAAAATTTCATGCTTCTCATATTGTGATCTATCAAATTCCAAAATATAAAATATATATGTGATTTTTGTGATGTTTTTTGCATTTCAAAATATGTATGAAATCAAACATATGATGATTTGGTCAGCGAAACTAAAGAATAAATCTTACCAAATCTTGAAGATCTTCGACATATGATGATTGAATATGATCAGCTCGACTGTTTTATTTCTGGGGAAATCAAACTTGTTGAATTTGATGTCGCCATCGGGACCTCCAGTTGAGCATGACCACCGTTTTGGAACTCAACACGTTACAATTTTTCCGGAAACAAAAATAGTGTAAATCTTGCTGATTTGGGCGACGACTATTTCCAGCTAATCATATTCAATCACCTTATGTTGAAGTCTTGAAGATCTTCATCATTGGTAACGGAAAACAACGCATAAAATCTTCTCCCGGTAATTGATATTTTAAATTCACGATATCAAAATTACAAGCAACCAATTACTTATAATGTTTACAAAATTTATGTTCCGATCAACAAATATAACTTTTGTTTCTCCTCCAACATAAATTAATTGATTATTGTGTGCTCGTGGTTGGAAGGTCTCAAAAAGCCTCTTTGAGTTTCAGAATTTGGTATAAGACGTGTCTATACCGGGCCTAAAAGACATGACTGATCAATATACCGCTAACTTTACTTAGTGCTACATGTTCTAGTATGATTGTGTGAAGCTTGCGTGTTTCGTTTTAAAAAAATGCTTTGACGACAAAAGAGAGTGGTAAGACTCGAACCCAAACGTAGAAAAACTAACAATGTGTACTAAACCACAAAGGTGATTATTCTTTGGCGGTGCAAATTGTATATATTACTCCCTCCCACACACAATAACTGACCAATCCATTTTTAAAATTTGTCCCACTAATAGGTGACCTATATCATTAAAATAATGAAATATTTCTAAAACTATCCTTTTAGATGATTATTGTTAGTATAATAAATATGTATAATCTGATAGCTATGTTTGTATTCTTTACTTAGGTGTTTTAAAATACTTTCAATGGTATAAAGTTTATAAATATCCATGATATAGTTTGAGAGATAAATCATTTCTAAATTTTACTAATTATTATCCATAAGATTATAATTGTAAAAATACTCCTCTCTCCTCCTTGTCTTGAAAATTGTGCATACTTAAACGAGGACACCTATAGTGGGATGATGTGTTGTAGAATGTGATAATAAGAAATTCGATTATCAGACTTGTCAAGATTTTATTTTTAAACTAAATTTCTAAGACTAAAAATAAAGGAACACTAAATTCAGAATTGATTTCAAGATTTTAAAAATAACCAAGACACTAGATTCCATTATTATACATGATTGTATGATGCTAAATATTTCAAAACCCTAATTATCATTTAAGTCATTTATTTCTTAATTCACAAATAATCAGGCATATTCTCAAATATTAATTGTATTCCCTAAGCATAGATTATCAATTGATTAAACAAAGTACTATAACCTATCAAATTGAATCACAATTAATTAAGAAAATTATGCAAATAATTTAAAACTTTGCAAAAGCAGTGATTTAGTGAATTATGTAAATTAAAAATTAGAAAAAATAAAATAGTTGCCCATCATTCATGCGTAAATAGCTTCCTCCATTTCCTTGGTTACTCGAGAATCAGCTCATCATGGTGTAAACTCTCTCAAAATATTGATTCATTGCTCAAAGTGTTTACAAATGATGAAAAAGAGAAAATAGTGAAAAGCGGAAATTTGCAACGCTTATATTTGTTGCAAATTTCACTGTTACAGAGAATGATAAAACAAATGTGCTGCAGTTACTATTGGCCTGTCGCTGAAATACTATTGCAAAGCCTATGAAGTTGACAGTTTTTTAACGACTGTCTTGGACAGATTGTTATGCGTGTTCTTCCTCTTGCAGCAGCAATAGAAGAAAATTCTCAACTTCTCGGTTCTCGCTCTCTGTTCACTCCTAAACTCTCTGTAACCCTCAGCTCAACTCCAACACCTTTTATATAGTCATAGGACCAAGAATGTCTTCGTAATAACTCCAAATATTATCGCAATAACTTATTATTCTTCACGGTCTGTCACGAGAATTATTTCCCTTTTTTAACTTCTCACGATGTCAACTAGTGTCTACTCAAAACGCAGGGGATGCCCAATACACCCAACTTTTTCATTCGGGAACCTGTATAGACAAAACTTAATACAATAGCAAGTAGACCAACTTAATGATCTTTGACAATACGTATATAGAGTTTATATCTCAACCTCTACTCAATCAGTATGTATATATACACAAGGTTCGTGAACCTGAATGTTAACTTGGATGATCTAAAAAATCAATATCCAAGATCAATCTAGTCGTATCCAAATAATTCAATCGCAATTATCCCAAGTGAATTAAAATTGTTATCTATCTTTCAAGATACGAATTTTACATGAAACTAGTCTCGTAATCAATTACAATTAAGCGGATGTATCTACTTAGATTGAATATGTACAAACCTATGTAAATCCAATTATAAAAATAAACAATATAATTTGGAAAAGGAAAAACACAAGATACCAGAAATTTTGTTAACGAGGAAACCGCAATAGCAGAAAACCTCGGGACCTCGTCCAGATTTGAACACCATACTGTATTAAGTCACTACAGACACTATCCTACTATCATACTTCGGTCCGGAATGTAGTTGAAACCGAATCCACCCTCCAATCGATTCAGTTACAGTCGCACTCCTTACGTCTCTTCAGTTACAGTCGCGCTCCTTACATCTCTTGAACCTCGTAATGTTCTACGCACTTGATTCCCTTAGCTGACGTCCTTTGCAACCTAAGAGTTGCTTTATCCAAAGTGAATACTTTTGATACCAATCTTACTCTAACAGATAAGCCTAATTTATTTCCGTTTAGATCAAAGATCAAGGTGTGGAAAGCTATTTGCAATAGACAAAGCTAGCAAACCTCACAAATCCGGATTTTACGACTCCTGAAGAGCAGCCTAAATTCTTTACCAACTCTCAAAAACAATCTTCGAAAGATCAACCAAGATCAGTCTAAGATATCTATCTTGAGGAATCACAAAGTATGAGACGAAGAGAACTTTGCGATTACTATCTATCTTTCCTGAAAGAGATTACGAAAACCTCGATAATAGAAAAAGAAAAATCAGGATACACAAACTATCAAGGTAAAGATAATCGGACTTGGCTTCACGAATCCCAAAGCGAAGTCTTTTAGTCGTAGACCTAATAACGTTTCACAAAGGAAACCTAGGTCAATAGAGGATGACTCTAGAATTAACTAAGACACGGGATATTAAACAAAGGTGTCGTGTAGAGTGGCTTTATAACAACGAAAAAGAGTTCTGATATGGTAGTTGTTGTGAAATCTCGAAAGTGTTACCCAAATTAAATCCAATTTATAGGTTTTAATTTCTTAATTATTTAAGCAAGAATGTAAAAGTAGATTTTCATTTACCAACAAAAGTGAAATTACATTAAATGATCATCCAATAAAAGTGCGATTACATTAAAAGGAATTACATTTATCAAACTGACGATTTCCCTGACCTCCAAAGATACATGCCCCGCACCTGTTTGATCCCCCAACATGTCGTGAACTCACTAGTTTGAGTCTGAGATAGTGATTGAGTAGCATCAGGCGATTCATAACCTTGATATGGTACATAAGATGGTTGAATTGGATGAGCAGGTGCTTGAAATGGGTGAAAGGCTGAAGTGGTTGTTGGGGTTTACATTGCAGATTGCCTAAATGTATCCATATTTCTACCACCAGGAGTAAGTACAAGACTTCGGGGAATGAAACCACTAAGGATGTGGAACCGGATATCTATCAGCTCTACGTCCCCTCCTCCTGCTTCTACCCGAGTCTCTTGCAGTGTAGTTAAAATCGCTCTCCAAGGCCGATTACTCGCCAAGTAATCGCTACAGGCTATATGGCCGAGGCGATTTCTGATTCCAATCCTTTTCCGATTTTTAGCGATTAAGTCGGACAATTTTTCTGATTTCGACCGATTTTTGAACAAAACGAGTTAACGATTTTTCCAAGTTGGCCTTGCATGCACTAAAATCAGAACAGAAAATTTTCGTAACCCCTCGAATGAGAGTTATCAAATTAAAAAACCTCTAAATAAATACGTTCAATATTACAATATTGCACTCTTAATTACATGATAGTGTGAAGATTTTAATTTTAATTAGGTGCAAATCATGACTTACGAGCAACAAAATATAAGTCTCTAATAAATATATTCCGAGTATTAGACCGATTTTTGGCGATTTCCAAGTCCGAACTTATTGCTCCTCGCTCCAAGCTCCCCAGCCGAGTAAGACCGAGGAACAATTTCAACTACTTTGGTCACTTCCACTAAATTTGGAGTAGAATGACGACTTCTACGACCTCCACGACTTCTTTGACTGCTACCTGAGGGGGACATGCCTTCATGGGATGTTTATGTAAACCAACTCGCTCGGGATGGTTAGATGTATGCGTAGGTAATATATCAGGATCAACTAGTTTCCTAACATTTGTGAACTCTTTTTCTTTATCCTGGATCCAGACGCCATTACATATTGCGGTAGTCAATTTTCCTTTGTCTTTTCTGTTTTTTTTTCCTTTGTCTAGTTGTTTTGGTACTCAATTTTAAAGAAGCTAAGCAAAAGATCGCTTTGGTTTGCTCTCTATAGTGAAGAGAAGAAGAAATATGTGTGAATGAAAACTGAAGAGAATGGTGTTATTTATATACGATAGAGCACCGACTGTGCACGATCGAGACTCGATCGCTGGCGCTATAGTCTCGACTGTTCAATCGAGACTCGGTCTCATAAAATTCACATTGTGGCTCGACAGTTTTTGTCAGACCAACTGACATGACATATGAGTGGGTTAGCCACCCCCGTAAGAACCGGCCTAAACAACACATACAGTTAAACCTCGATAAATGAATGCCATCGGGACCAAGAAAAAATATTCGTTTAGCGGGGTTATTTATTTAGACGGTATTTTCTTAATTAAGAAGTTAAAATGTATAAGAGAAGATGTACAAATTTAGCGAAGTTATTTATTTAGACGGTATTTTCGTTTATCGAGGTTCAACTGTATATGGATGTTTAATTATTTTTTTGTGCCCCTCTAAAAATTAGGCCTAGGGTGGTTGACCATTCCTCCCTATACTTTTAGACTACTCTGATCGGTATCCATTTTTTTTGTAGTTTATTTTTGAGTCACTTTGAAAAGTTCGATAACAAGGTAAAACCACCTAACTAATGAGTTGATAACCAATCACCTGATTAAACCAAATCCAACCTAGGGTTAATTGTTTTTTATTTTAATGATTTTTAATAAAAAGAGAATTAATAAAAATGGTAACAATTATAGTCAATTTTAATTTATTTATTTTTTCGGAAAAGAGGCGAGCCTCAGTACATATAAGGAAAAAGCCGATTTAGGAAATCGGAAACCTTACAGAAGTTTTGCAAGATCATAAAAAAATCATACAAGTTATAGTATCTCCACCAATTCTTGCCTATCCAATCTTTCCATTCAGATCTAAAAACAGTTTCAGAAGACCCTTTCTCTCGCAAAGGAGAGGACCAAACATCGAGGGACAAACTGATTTTCAAAAGAAAACCAATATGTGTCAAAGAACAAGGCAATAACTGGATCAAATCCAACCCAATGTTCATCAGAACATGTAAACAACATGAACTGGAGTTTTTTAGTTTTAGATTGCCTAATGCAATCAAGGTAACAGTGACCCAACTAATAGTAACAGTATCCAAGAAGTAACCAAAGTGTCTCAAATAGTATCCAAAGTGTCTCAAGTAACAATAGTAATCGGAATCGGCCTTTAGATGTCTGTAACGGAACGAATCGGCGCGCTGACTCGACATTGAAGATGTGGTAGCAGTTGTAGAAATATATGAATTTGAAGATGATCTTGCATCTGTCTTTGTTTTCATTACTAATCCTATAACAAGTAAATCTAAAACTAGAACAACACTCAAACTACTGAACTAACAGTAAAACAGATAAGGGTTACAAGAAATAGAAAATGTAACATTAGAACATGGACTACAAACCCAAAACAGGTTTTAAATGTTTTCTGAAACCTATATCCTTCCAAGGAAGGATTACCTGATTCATCGTCAGCCAAAGCAAAAGTTACAGAACAACAAAATTCCATGGTTGAAAAAGAAGGATCTTTAGTTTCTTCAATGTCTTGAACCTGCCAAAGAACGTTGCCGTGAAGATTTAAGCAGCTGCACGTTCTCACTAATTCAACAAAACTAACACTACACTGTAACCAACTAGAGGAAGATACAGGTAATACATAATTAAATGAAAGTACACTAATGAACGTAGAGAATAATAAGAGAATTACGAACAAAACCACAAAGTACAACATTAATCTAACAAAGTAAAGATAACAATAATAAGAAACTTAATGGGAAAACAAGAGCCGATTTTCTTTTAGTTGCCGGAGAAGAAAACTAGTGCTTTTACAGTGGCTGAGATTAGATTTGAAAAGTCTGTATGTCTAAATCACATGAATTGATCAGGACTAGTTAGCATAGCAAACCAAAAGGTCCAAAACAATCAATCCTCTACCAACAAAACCCTGAGAAGCAAACGGAAAAATCACCGGGAAACTGCAAAAAGACAAAATCAAACTGAAAATCACAGAGAAGATAGGTTATAGGAGATTAAGCTTTGGGTGATGATTGATCTGCTCAGATCAGCTCCAATGGAGCCGATCTGAGCAAAGAGGCGCTCACTGATATAGGGTTTTCGTCGGAACTATTTTGGAGAGGTGGAGAGAGATTTTTTTTTTGGATGTGATCTGCTCAGTCAACGTACAAAAAAGAAAAAGAAAAGTAGAACCGAAACCTATAATTATTTTAGAAATTGTTAGGTGGGTGGTAAATAGGTGAAAGTAAAAAAGTGAAAATAAGAAGTATCACGTCAAAATCGATTCTCCCTCATGGCACCCAAACTGGTATTTGTCGGGTGCCCGCCCACTGCCCATATAACATTGTTCACTTCTCTATTTTAAATCCGTTTCCTCTCTAGTCGGGTCTCTACTCTATTCACCACCACAACTGTTTCTCATTTGAACTCTTTACCAAAACCCTAAAACCCTGTTATCATCATCATTTTTTTTTAATTTCTGTAATTGTTATTCTTTATGTAACACCAAACAAGAATGATGTTGGTGTTTAATTAAATGATGAATTTCACTCAATTGAAGTTTTTCAAATGAGTTTCCTCATGATCCACAAGCATTTACCTAGGTAACCAAATTTTTCGATTTTTATTTTGTATATGAGAGAATTTTAGTATTAGATTGATAATATAATTAGGGGTTTTCATCAGTTGATATATGATAACCATTACATGATAAAAACATTAATTCTGATCTCGATTTTGATTGTATCTGAAATCCTATTTCTGTGTGCTTGAAGTATGAATTAATAGTTGTAGCTGCTGTTACAATTCCGTGAATGTGAAAAATTTGATTTCAATTGATTCATTCTTGTTTCTGAATTAGGGGCTTTTATACGGAGGAGATGGTTTTGAATTTTAATCAACTGGCTGTAAGCATGTAAGTCATTTCCCGTCACTCTCAATGTTAAATTTTGCATCATAGGCTTCGATGTGTTGTTCAACAAGAATTTGCATGATGGAAATGAGTATAATATTACCGAATCTTTATGCAAGCACTGGTCAATACAAACTACAAGCAAATGTAGAGTTGTAACATTTGTGGTTCTTGATATGTCTGTTATGTAGTTGGTAATCCTGTTGTTTTCTTAGGTTGAGATTCTTCAAAAAAATGGGTGACAGTCATTTTGAGGAGAGGGGCTTACTCTACTTTGTGATAAGTACGCGAGGAACTCTTACCAGTTACAGTTCTTTTTACTTGCTAATTTGTGATAGGTAATGGGAATGAGTTAGAGTTAGAAGTACAGGTTTTGCTTACTTATTTGATCTTACCTAGTTAGTGGTACATTACCTTGCCCAACCTTGAAGATACTCAAAAGGCTATAATTTTGTTAAACTTCATAATGTATTTGTAGGCTAATCCAAGTAATTTGGTTGGATAAAGCTGGTTTCATATATGATCGATATAACCTTATCAAGGCGTGTGCTTCTCTTTTGTTTTTACTGTTGCTGGTAGGTATTTAGAACATTATGTTACCGTAGAATGTTAGCAGATGTATCGTGTAGGACGCAAAAAGACACAACATGTCTGTATAGGGTAAAGGTGTTTTGTTAAATTAAAGAGATTCTGTTGAAGTGGATTTTATGAGAATTCGTTTAGGGTAGTGGCTTTGGAATCATATTGATTTTTGTTAGTGTGTTTTGTGGGTGACAAGAAAGAATGAAGAATAATAAAAAGACCTGACACTTAGTTTGCGGTAGTTGAGAAACACAGGTGATACTGAGATAGATGTGGACATAATAACTAATAAGTTATATGAAGTCTTATAGTTTTTATTTCATAACTATAGTATAGTTTACTTAGTGTAGTGAAATTTGAGTGATATTGAAATCTGACACTCTGGTCTCTGGTTATGTCTGAGAGCGACATTTGGCTTCATTATCTGGTCAATGTTGATATCTGTTCTCATTGACTCCTCCTCTTGAAGAATTTTTTTTTTTTGCTCTTCTGCTCAATGGTTGCATTTGGGAAAATTTGGGGCATACACTTTTGAAATTGGAAAATTCTCTTTGTAATTGCCGCACCTGTAATGATTGAGTAGATAACCGCACAACTTGATCATCTAAAGGGCTGAAGCTTGTTTAGTTGTCCTCAAAACACTATAAAATTCGTAATTTTTCTAGAAGATTATCATTTCAAAATTTTCTTTTCCTAGCCTTTTATGGGTTGTCATTGTCATTTTTTTTTAGGTATGTTGTGATGGAGGTGATGATCCTTTCCCCAGCTGATCGACCAAGATTATGTAGTGTGCGCTTTGTTTAAATCTCTTTCTCAACAGAAGAGGTTTTCCAATCAAGTACTGTGATTCATCTTTCCATTTTTCTCGTAAGCAATTTATTTATTTTGATCTTTAAAAAGCTTTTGTTTTTGGCTTTTGTGATCTTCTGCTGCTGTTCTTTCCCTCACAGTTTGCATATGGCTGATGGGATAGTTGTTGTTCCTTCCCTCAGTTTGATCTTCTTTTTCTTTTTTGCTTTGAACGTTTTTGTATAATGTTTTCTTGTGTTCAAAACTTTAGTCTATTGTTTATGATGATTAATCTAAGGGTTGTTTCTCAAAAAAAATCGCAGTTGCCGACTAAGAGCTTTCGCCTTTCGCTGGGCTTGAGAGCTAATGCTGCTTTACTCCTCCTTGGGTGTCTCAAACATTTTGATAACATTTTTTTTTTTTTTTGTAGTTCTTTTTCATTTCTTTGTAGTTCTTATCCCAATAGATCTTCAAGTCCAGTTAGTAAGGTGAAATACTATGTAGTATTTGCACTCTTGATGATAATAAGTTCTTACTTGTTTCGACTTGTATTTTTCATACAAATGCACCAGTGCCAATATTCCAGATTAATAGGGCTAATGAGGATAAGTTTTTATATCTTACCTGATTTCTGTGAGATTTTATCGATGATCTGAATGTTAAACACACAGATTTTGATACGCGAAAATGCTATTTGACCAGCTACTTGACAGCTGATCTGACATGGCAGGTGATGTGGCGGAAAAGATTGATTTTCTCTTTCGTCCATGTCATTAGGGAGATAACAAATTAATGTGAAGTATTTTTTTTATGTTTTCTCTAATCCCTGCACATGAACTTTTTTTCTCTCATCCTGTTCATTTGATTGTTACACCGTTACAACTACAACCATGTCCACAAAAATCTCATGCTATCATAAGAAACTGATGATTCAAATCACTTCAAATGCCAGTTGCAGTGGAGAAAAAAATGACATGTATTATGAGAGACTTCTTATGGGGAGCTAGTACTGGAAGGAGAAAGATTTGTTGGATAGCATGGAAGACAAAGGTGAAACCAAAAGCAATGGGAGGCTTCAGGCTTGGGAATTGGGTGCTTAAGGGCAACAAACAAAGCCTTAATGGAAAAATGGAGCTGGAGATTCACAAAAGAAAAGGAAGCCCTATGGAATGGAGGAAGGTGATTCAATGCAAAACCAAATCAGATGAGACGGACTTATGTCCACTAGAACGCAATGTGCCACAAGGAATGGGTTACTGGAAAGGAATCCATAAGGAAAGTGAGTTGGTATTTGCAATTCAAAAATAAAGATTGGTAATGGCAAAACTGTTAAGTTCTGGCTAGACATCTGGAAAGGAATTAGTCATCTATGCAATTTCCTATAGCTTTCAAGGCTGCAATTCATAAAAAAAGCTAGAATGGCAGATCTAATTCACAATGGAAGATGCAGGATACAACTGAGGACAAATCCAAGCTCAGAAGTGGCAGATGCTTTCTCCAGCATGCTAACTTTTTTGGGGTTTCTACCTACTCTAAATGCAGAGTTGGATTCAATCAAGTTCCAGTCAGGAGATGCTTACACAACTAGAGAGGGATCCAAATGATTAATGCAGCAAGACAATCCCCAACAATCTTCCAGTCTCAGCTATGTTTCGAAGAAGCACGTCCCTCCTAAAGCTCAAGTATTTGTGTGGTTTGCTGTACAAATCGCAATACCAAAAGTTGATAATTTTGTAAACAAGAGAGGATGTGACATAGAAGAAACCAACTGCAGTTTCTGTAATGTTACTGCAGAAGATATAGATCATATACTGCTAGGTTGTTCTTTCTCTAGGGACATATGGGACTATTTCACAACTCGAATGAGACATGACTGGTCACACAAACTGACAGTGAAAGAGCAATTTGAATCGTGGAACTCTACAAGAGAGAAGAAGATTAAGACTAAGGTTTGGGCCATTCTTCCATTTGCAGCTGTATGGGCATTATGGTCGGAGATAAACAGAAGGGTGATGGAGAAAAGAGGGTAGGGATAAAGATGAAGTTATCATCGTGATAAAAAGATTTGTATACCAATGGGGCTCTTTACCTGATTGGTTCAAACACCATCCATAATTTCAGCTGAGACGTGATATTTCAATGGGAGGCTGTAATGGATTGCTTTTTCTGCCTATCCAGTTGGGCTTGTAGCTGAGCTTCAAGTTGCTGTTTTTCTTTTCTGTCGATAAAATCGTAACCCTGATTTTTTCAAAATAAAATAAAAAATGATGATTCAAATGGACTTGTTTTATCTTTTATGTTGATGATATTTTATTGAAAACATATCAGATTCATATAAAAAGTTTAGTAGGGAAAACTTTTTCTAACCCTTGATCTGTTCAAAACTTCTTCAGTTTAATTGGACTCGATCCAAACTGGGTTTGTTGCAGTTCAATTTGAGAAGATTATTGTTAAAAATATGACTTCTGATCACTGAAGAAGAACTCAAGATTGTACTATCAAAGAAGAACTCAGTTTTGTTTCGAAACTCAAGATTGTACCGTCAAAGAAGAAGTTGGGTATGAGTTCTATAGTGCTACTCCCTTAATGACACCCTTGAGTCATTAAATAAAGTAATGGAGAAGCAAAAAAATTATTGATGTAATGATGAAAGAGGGTAGTTTAAAATTCAAAGAAAAATAAAAAATTGGAAGGGGAGAGAAATGAATTCCATAACCAGAGCATGAGATAGAAAAATAAGGTTTTTCTATGAGGAGAACCATATTCACAAAATAATATAGTGAGGGTGGCTGAGAGTACCAAGCTTCATGCACTAATAATAATATGAATTTTGAGGATTATGCCCATTAAACTCAGAATAAACTGTGCTTATATTTTTTAAGCAAGGTCTTTACCGAAAATTACCTAAAAGCCCTAATTACACTAAAACTTCTATAGCAGTAATCATGCTTCCTCGAATAAACTTTGCTCGGAACCGATTTGTTTCCAAACATTAAATTGTTTTTATTATTGAAGTATTTAGTTTCCTCCAATATCTCATAAAATTGTGCATATTTATCCCGAGGTCGAGGTTACTATCCTACCAATGAGTGAGGTTCGGTGAAGGAATTAGCATGAGAATTTATGTATAATCAACTTCCATGCAGCCAAAAGGCAATTTATGCATGAAGATCGCCCTCATTAAACAAGAGTGTATCATTACTTTAGCATTCAACACTAAACTTTTTAACTCACAATTGATGTCTGTTAAACTTTAAATTGAAACAAAATTTTCATTAATCAGAATTTTGCTAAACATGGTTGTATGTAGTAGACTCAATTAGTTTAGCTTTTGCACTATCAGAACCACTAGCTAGTTAGTTAAATTAGATTGATGTGCACAATTTGATTGCATCCAGATCCATAGTGATGCTCTAGATTCTAGACTTGCTTGTATGGAGAAAAACACAAACAAATTACAATCACCAACTATCATATGGTACTGTTGGTGTTTGTAACTCATTATTCTTCCAAAGAAGTCCCCAAGGAGCTATCTCCCAATGTTGGTGCGTTTAAATTGTACGTACCACAGAAAGAAAATTATATTACTGAGATTGGAAATGCCATTAGAGAGAGCTTGCTCATCAACTGAAATATAGAGACCATGCATGAACCAAAAAAACAAGCTGAAGCAGCTGAGTAATCAATAGAAACTCAGGATATCATCAATGGGATCAGTAATAGATTATTAAGAGTTTATTGAAGATCACAACTGAAAACTAGCTAGATTTAAACCTTTTACCTTTATAATACCTTGACAAAAACACTAGAACAATATTTATTAACTAAAGGCTTAAAATGTGGGTATTGGGCATATCTCTGGAGATGTGATCTAAAATTGATTTGAAATCACAATTGAACATAAAACCATGCCACAATCACCTCATTTTAAGCCATCAGATGATAATTTTCAGATTTTGATGAGCATTCCTTATGATCATTGTTTTGCATTTCTATTGTCAATACAAAAGCTTGGTACTGCATGAGTTTTATAGTAGTACAGTAAGATAGGATAGATACCTCATTGAATACATTAGAAAGAGAACCATTTAAGGCCACCCAACTTGAGTCTTTAAATAAAAGGTAGTTGAGAAGTGAAAAGTTAAATGAGGAAGCATTCAAATTAAAGTTACTGATGTATAAGAGAGGAGTCCGAGTCCAAATTTGCAAAAGAAGAAATGAATTCCTGATCCAAAGATATTCTTTTCTTTTCGGGTGGTGCCACTACTTCACTTAACACTAGCGTTCAGTTTTGCTAAATGGGGTTGTATGTATTAATTAGCCTCTGTTGAGCTTAGAATCTAGCTTAGGAGAAAATAGATGACCATGATTTACAGTCAAGTGCGGCACCATGTGGTATTCTTATGGACTACATATCATAAAGCCCGGCCATCATATAGTTAGTCCTGATATGGACCCAAAATAAAAAGCCCTATAATAACTAGAACTCCGCTGCCACGGTGGGGAAGACCGACCGAAGAAAAACGAAACACGCCTGATTGCGTACGGCGTTTTTATATATCATTTTTTGTCGGAATGTTATTTACGAGGCATATACATCATTTTAGTGGTTGCATAACTAAATTAGTGGATGCATGAATCAAAATACGATTGTATAAACTGTTATGCATCCTTTGCGGTGGCTCCATAATTCGTTATGCATCTATTTGTTTGTTTGGAATGATATTTTTAAGCATATACTACCTCCGTTTCAGAAAAATAGATAATTTCACAATTTTATTTTTTCTTAAAAATAGTCCAAATTGAAAAAGTGAAAGTATCACTTTTCCTGAAACAGAATGAAAGTATCATATTTTATGAAACAGAATGTGAAAGTATCACTTTTCCAGAAACAGAAAATTAGTCGATGCATAAACCAAAATATGGTTGCATAATGTGTTATATGTGCATCCTTTGTGGTGGTTTGCATGGCTATGCATTCAATTTTCGAGAATTATGCCTAAAGTGAAAGTATCACTTTTCTTGAAACGGAGTGAGTACATCGTTTTATTAGTTGCAACGGAAAATTAGTTGATGCATAAACTAAAATATGTCTACATAAAATATTATGAATCCTTTGTGGTGGTTTGCATAATGGATATACATTTAATTTTCTAAAATTGTGCCCGAAATGATATACACCTCTGAATTTTTCGTAAAAACTCTAAATTTGATATTATTGTTTGTACTCATTGCGTAGATTTTTTTAAAACCTTTCCAACGAGATAAAATTTGTAAAATTCCAAGGCACGGATTTTTAGATATGTTATATTAAAGTTTGGTTGCCAGTTATACCCCTAAAAAAATAGGATACAAAAGAAGTTATAGTAATTGGACTAAAAGGGAGGGATATTTTGGTATTATCAAGTGCACACTACCAAAATCTTTTTACCAAATTGCAAATTTATGTGAGGTTTCATTTTACAAAAAAGTGGTCATAAAAGGGACTCCCTCCCTACGGGCCCTCCGGTCGGTCGACCTAATAATTAGGTCGTTTATACAAGGTTAATACTATATAAAGCCTTAAGAGCTAGCACTATGGTGCCCTCCATCCCTTCCCTATCCCTCAAAAACTCAAAAAACCAAGTACTATGGTCTTCCATATCCCTACATGTGTAGGGATATCACACCCTTTCCCTACTAGGAGGATCACATCTGATCCCCTTGTAGGGAAGGGAAATCACACGGCCTTATTTTACGCTTTACGGCTACTGAGTAGCCGTTTCTGGTTTTTAAAGTTTTACCTTAAAACTTTCCATTTTCACTCTTTTTTTTTTTACTAAAACTCTTTTTTTACCTATTATGTCTCTTTTTTTACCTATTATATATATATATATTTTTACCCTAAAATATCTTTTTTTACCTAGACAAATATATTCTGGTAGGAAAAAAATGAAAAAAAAAAATACGGCTACCCAGTAGCCGTTTGACACTATTCATATGGCTACTCAGTAGCCGTATCGTGTAGGGAAGGGAAAGAAGGGCACCATAGTGAGGTTGTCTTCCTTGTGCTATCCCTTTCCTACATATGAGGGATAGGGAAGGGATACCAAGCACCATAGTGCTAGCTCTAAATAGTTTCCCCATAAAACAGATTCCATGTCAATTATAGTTCCAAAAAGGGAGATGTTCCACTTAGCTTCAAGTAATGGTTTAGTTCTCTGTGCAGAAAATAGATTCCATCCTACAGAATATTTTATTTGCAATCCATTAAGTAGACAGTGTGTCTCACTTCCTCTACCTCGACCAAATTCTGAAATAGAGGGTGTTACTGGTTTTGTTTTTGAACCTCCTACAGAAACTTATAAGGTCATTCACGTTCAATTTTCTCATCTGTCTAGCAATTTTATTATCCAGATTTTCTCATCTGATGCAAGTGAATGGGTTACTCGTGATGTAACATGGTCTTACAATGTCGATATGCATATAAAAAACCACCTCCACATAGTTAACCATGACGGAGTATGGTATTGGATAGATTGCGGGGAAGATAGAATGATAGCTTATAATGACAACACTGGTCATGGTGTTAAATGTAAGTTATTCAAGTTGCCTAAGACAAGTACAAGTGTTTATCTTGAGCAACATTGTCTTGGGGTGTCAAAAGGGCTTCTCTGTTATGGAAAAATTGAGAAAAAACGAGAGGTAAGAACCGTAAGTGTCTGGGTACCTCCAGATGATAATGAATCGTTTTGGCAGTTGATGTATAAAGATACTGACATACAAGATTACATATGTGTATCCCGATGGACAAGGTATTTTTTTACCTGGCTAAATTGGGGCCTATAGAGATTAATTGGGGCCTATGACTAAAAAACAAAAAGGGTCAGTAAGAAGTAATCTCTAGAAACCCCTTATCCTCCTATTATGTTAATGGCTAATATACCCTTATTCATTAGTGATGATTAATTAAGTTAGTATTAGTTAAATTAATTAGTGTTTGAGTTTGATTATAGTGTTAGGATTAGAGTAGAAATTCATTTCCTCTTTTAAGGTTTGGAGGGAAAAAAGAAGTAGAGGGAAAAAAGAAAAAACTAGGGTTTGTGCTTTTCTTAGCAAAAGTGAAACTTTATAGTGACGATGAAGACTCTAGTAGTGATGAAGAAGTGGGTGCATCAGATAATCATGATTTCGATCCTACCGAATTGGATAATTTGTTGAATGAAGAAGAGAATGTCAACCAAATAATGCTTGAGGATATTATTCAAGCACAAGAACAATATCTCTGGGAAGAAGAAGGTGATAATGCTTCAAATAGACATGTATGATTTGTAATGATCCACAAACATGTATTTGCATGTCTAGATCGCCCAAAGAGGGAAAACTTTTCAAAAAAATTCCCATAATCGGTTTATTCGATATCACCACGTAAAACGATTCTGGGTAAAATCCCCAAATTTGGTACCATAATCGGTTGTTGTTCATCACCATATAATCCGATTGTCATAAATTTTTGGCACAGTGAGTACGTGACCAAAATCGGTTTTTGTTGATAATGTACATATGCCGATTCCTTCACTTGGATGTTCCAGTAAAATACACGAAGTTCACAATCGGTTCATTTACGTATATATGTAATCCGATTATGAAGACGAAATGTCTCAGAAAAAAAGATGACGAAAATCGGATTACATGTTATGCAATGTGAACCGATTGTGAAATATGGAAATTTTTCTATGAAATCATCAAGTCCTTAATCAGACTTTACAATCGCTCGTATAATCCGATTCCTGACAATCGGTTGTCTCGACTGTGACACATAAACCGATTCTAAATCCTCAACTTGTCGATATATGTTGTAGATTGTTGCGGCGTTCGACGAAGATCATCCCAAAGCCGTATCTCTACTGGGTCTTGATACCTATGCCCACTATTTCACCAATTTGAAATGGAAAGAAAGAAACGATGCAAAGCAATGGTTTATAGACAAGGGGATAGAGATCAAATGCGCATTGGTTTTAGGTCGTCGTTCAACTCTTAATCGGTTGGAACTTGTTTGTGAGAGAGGTGGAACGCAAGAAAGTCACTGGGCAAAGAACAAGCCATACGTGAAGACGACGACAAGGGAATACATTACTAAATCAAAGAAGTATGATTGCCCGTTTAAGATTATAGTTAATAGACCCAGTGGACCCAATGGTAAGGTATACAAGCTCTATAAAGTGATGAATGGTTGTCATAGTCATGATGATCTGGAATCTCTTATTGGACACGCGGCCGTTTGTGGGTTGAAACCACATCAATTGGAAACGGTAAGGTCGATGAAAGCGTGTAAACCAAGTGACATCCTTAGGAATATTAAGGAGGAGGATAAGGATAACTTGTCCACTTTGAGGCAAATTTACACGGCAAGAGCAGCCTTTAGGAAGAGGGAATGGGATGGTAGAGCGGTTATGGAACAATCTCAGTGGTTAGCCGATCAACACAGATACACAATGAGGAAGCAGGTATTGGAAGGCAAAGTGACTCGTATTTTCTTGTCGCATCTGGAGATGATCAAGTTGGCCCAATGTTTCTATCAAATTTTGTTAATAGATTGTACGTACAAGACCAACAAGTACAACATGCCGTTGTTAAACATAGCTTGCCATATTTCCGACAATCAAACTTTCACGGTAACATGGGGGTTTATTGATCGGGAGAATGATGTGAGTTTTACTTGGATGCTAGAGACCTTGAAGGAGATATACCGTGGCGATCAAACTCCGAGGATCATAGTAACGGATAAGGACCAAGCACTAATGAATGCCATAGGAGTGGTTTTTCCGGACGCTAAGCATTTTCTTTGCACATGGCACATACAATGCAATATTAGAAGTAATTGTAGTGATGATGGATTCTTTCCTTGCAAACATGAATCGGTTTACGCAGGAACTATTATAAACCAATTCTGAACACAACTTGTCTGGGATTCTTTCATAATCGGTCTTTGAGGACGATAATGTAATCCGATTTTGGGAAGAAAAAGTTACAGAAGAAAACACAATTTTTAACTCAATAATCGGATTACATATGGTCTAACATGATCCGAGATTCTTTCATAATCGGTCTTTGTGGACGACAATGTAATCCGATTTTGGGAAGAAAAAGTTACAGAAGAACAGACAATTTTTAACTCATATAGATGCACTAATAATCCGATTCTTAATTTCTCTACAAATCCGAACTTGAACCCTGAATGGGTTGATTTGTACATTAACGTAAACCGATTGTGGTTGACGTTCACCCAGAACGGGTTATGTAGGTGCACAATAAAAACCGATTTCTTGTAACATCAACCATAATCGTACTAATATGGTGCACACATAAACCGATTCTGGGTGGATTTTCAGAAAATTTGATGAGTGAATTTCAAAGATTTAGAGGTAAATCATTGTAGAGTACCTCTTAGAAGGAATGGATTAAAGGGATTTAACTCAATCACTTGAATTGTTTGTTTTTGGGTTGTTTTTTTTTCAAAACCCAAAAAGAAATTAGATTTCAATTATTGTTTGTGATTGATTAGGTTTTAGTTTTGATTTTGATAGAAATTGAAAAACATTTGAGTTTTGATTAATGATTTTTTTATTTGTTAATTAAGTGATTATGATTTTGTATTTGTATTTGTATTAGAATAATTAAAGTTTATTTCAAGGTTAATTTAGTATTTTTACCATCATTTAGACCCCCATATCCTACTCTTTAGGTTAGTTGAAGTAATTTATAGGCCGCAACTAATCTCTATAAGCCCAAATTTAGCCAGGAATTTTTTTATTGGTTTTAGTCCAGAGGATCTGAATGTTTTGATCTTTGAATGCTTGGTGATGGTCATCGATACGAAGTTGCATTCAATATTAAAACTAGAAAATCTGAAGTGCTTCGTTCTTCTCATCTGGATATCTCAGATTGTTACTACAAATGGTATCTTTGAAGCCGAAATATGGTAACACTACTACCAACAATCATTCCAACTACTGTGAATTAGACTCTACTTAATTTTCTCCAACTACATAGTAAAATTTTGCACAAATAACTGTGTTTTAGGACCAATACAATTTTATGCTTACAGATGTTACCTAACATGAATGAAAAATGATTATGTAACAAAAAGCTGCGGAATTAGAAAACTCCTATGGTAAATGACTAGTTTAAACTCCTATGGAATCTATATGGAAGAGCCTTCTTGCTTTCAAGTTATAGAGGATGCATGGGATATAGAGCCAGGAGGTTCAACAGCCTTTGGAGTAATGTCAAAATTAAAAAATGTTAAACACAAAATAAAAATTTGGAATAGAGAACAATTTGGAAACATACAACATAACATCAAAAAATTGAATCAAAACCTGAGTCATGCCAAAAACAATCTTCATCTCCAAGACAACAATCCAAATGTCCTAAGCATCAAAAAAGATCTGGAAATATGGTACAACTATGAGGAAGCTTTCTGGAAAACCAAAGCCACTGATAACAACCTTCAACTTGGAGATAAGAATACTGGGTATTTCCACTCCACTGCCACTTATAGGGCTAGAAAACTCAGGATAGAAGCAATAAAAAAGACAGATGACACTTGGTGTAATGATAAACAAGGAATCATAGACACCTTCTACACCCATTTTGCTTCAATGGCAACCTTCTCCAATCCCACTATATTTGAACACATTCTCCGGCTCATCCCCAAATGTCTTAGTGACTTAGACAACTCTAAGCTGATGGCCACCACCCCTGAACTTGAAATCAAATTAATAGTCTTTGATATGCATCCCAACAAATCCCCAGGACCAGATGGCTTCCCTGCAATTTTCTTCCAGAAAATTGGTTCCTCATAAAAGATGAAGTTACAAAAATGGTCCAAGAATTTTTCACATCAAAACACATTCTCAAGGAATTCAATGCTACCTTCATCACCTTGATCCCAAAAATTGAATCCCCATCCACCCCAAAATATTTTAGACCTATATCACTTTGTAACACCATCTACAAAATCATATCCAAACTTATGGCAGGGAGAATCAAGCCTTTCCTTGATAAAATCATCTCCCCTTACCAATCGGCTTTTGTCCCAGGTAGGATGATAGCTGATAACATTGTCATTACCCATGAGATCATCCACACAATGAGATCGGATAGGAAAAAACAAAAGAAAAAAGGATACATGGGTGATAAGCACGTAAATGTTACAGTCTATACCCATATTTATATTAGTTAGGACTCGATATTTTGGCTAACGACATAATTTTAGTGCTTTTATAGAAAGTACGAGCGAATTTGACAACTGTATGGCTAAATGGAAGCAAAATGGCGTATGCGGCAAAATCACCGTGGCTGCAGATCTCTGCACAAAAGTCCGAGTTCAGTTGATGGGCTTGTGGGATGTTAAGTCATCTAATGTTGTTGCACAACTCAACCATATCACGGACCACTAAGGAAGGCGTGTCTCTCATATCTTTACCAAACAGAGAATGACTTTTCTCTTCACTTTTCCAAGACAAACATCAGAAATGTACTTGCAGATGCCAACGCCTTTGAGTTTGTTCTGAGGTAATTATTCGAGATGGTGGTGTTACCATAGTCGTAGCTGTGCAGGGAGGAGAAGATATAATTTGCAGTTGGGTTTAATTGGAATTTCTCAAGAAGAAAAATGCACATATGAGAAGAAAGGTGATGTTGTCTGTATTGGAGCTCTCGAGATGAAGAGACGAAGTAGTGCTGTGGGTGTTGGCCGAGATGTTGATTGTTTGAACGGTGATGGACTTCTTCTGGCTTTAGAACAAATTTGGGGTTCGAATACTGATTGAGAAGTTCAGGGAGTTGACGGTATTGGGGTCTTTGATTTAATGGTCATCAACAGCTAACACGGATCGATTCTGGGTTTTGTGTGGTGATTGATTTGATGTCTGCAGGTACGACTGAGCTATAGACAGGAGCCGGAGAAACAGTAGAGGGGTACCTGTATAGTCAGAAAACATCGCATGTCATGTGTTTGAAAAATCTCTTGAAAGAGAAATGGGTCTCTGTGGTGAATTCATATTACGAGCTCTTGATCTCGATTGAGATTGAACTGGCAGCAGCTCTCTGCAAGTGGTGACGGGGAAATAGAGATGGGTATTGACTGAAGCTGAGGTTAATGTGAAGATCGTGGACCTGAATGAAGAATGGAGTAATTGGCAGCGAGAATAGAAGTGAGCTGATTGCAGCCGGTGGTTAGGCATCAGACGGACAAAAGTTGCTTCTATGGTCATAGCTGGCAGTGATGGTGTTTATGCTGAAAAACTGATGCTTGCAGCCATGAGTTCGATGGGTATTCTCCAGTGGCGAAGAAAAGTGGAGTTTGTACCTACGATGGAAGTATGAGCAACACAAGATGGATTCTGTACTGAGATTTGAAATGGGCAGTTGGCAGTGAAGAGTTTTCTGCAGTGGTGTTGTGGCTTTGGCCGTTAGATTGTGGTGATTATGAAGGAGCTGGTGATGCTCAAGGGCTTTTGAACTCGACTGCCATTGGTAGCATCGACTGGCAGTGTGCCAACGGTAGTCGTATAAAGAGCTCTGACATGAGAGAAGATGGAAAATTGAGTTGATGCACTGGTTTGCATGGGTTTTGAAATGGAAGTGCTAGCTGTAGGAGTACGACCAAAGTGGAGCTGGTGTTGTGGTACTTGCTCGAGTCTGATAAGGAGATGGATCTTGGCAGGTTTGAATGATATTTCTCAACTGGGAAATCATAGCAGCAAACGACAACAGTTCTCTGTTGGCAGTGGTGATTTGTCGATAAGGTGGCAGCTGAGTATTGGGTTTGTTGGCATCGAACTGAAGTTGCAGGCAGCAGTCGAGTTGGAGTTGAGAACAAACGACTGGACTGAAATCCAGTCTGAACTGAAATTGGGTATCTGTGCTCGACAATTGGAGAGCTGCTGATCAGTGAAGAATGGTTAGGTAGTATGGATGAAATGTTTGTTGGCAGTAGTGATTTGTACGAGCTGCTGATACCAGTGGAGGATAGTCAGTGGTTATATGGGGACAAACTAAGAAGCTAGTGCAGCGAAGACGAGAAAGGCAGGGAAGTATTAGACCTGAATGGAGATTTCAATTAGCTGTGGTCTAGAAGTTACATAGTCAGGGAATAGTATTGCCGAGCTGGTGCAGTTGGTGTTGTGGCTAGAGTTTTGGAAGGAGTTGGTGCTACGTCTGAGAAGAGATTTGGTATTGTGTCTCATTTGGAATTTTAGTTCAAAATATGGAAACAAAATCTCTTGAATTCAAAATGGATTTTGAGTACGGTGGTGTCAGAAGGGGTGATGTGGCACGCTCTCATTGGCTGGTAATATATTTGTGACGTGAGGAAGAAAAGAAATAAAAATAACTGAAATCTTCAAGAAGAGGGGGATGCGCGGCACATAGTCGTTTACAGGGAAGACTAGGGTTTAGTTTTACTTCTCCAATTCCATTTTTGATTAGCGAGGGTGTTATCTAAATTGATTTATGGTTTCTGAGAGAACCATGTCGAGCTAATCCTTGCTAGGGTGAAAGGATGAAGTTGTAGGTTTATTTATTTTATATTCTTGAATAAGGTTTCTACAAATTGAACTTAATAATAATGTTTTCGATTCTCTTTCAATGTTTTACCGTCTAGTTACATTTTTCATGTTCTATGCCATGTATAGTCCAGAGTTAGATTAATAGAAGGACTCGTTGAACCTTAGCAATAATCGATTTATGAATATCTCTTGACTATTTATGCCATGTATACTTAGTGCTTTGGAATTCTACTTTGAGGTGAGAACAAACTACCGTTTTGATAATTCTTGTCAATGATCCTTAATGAAATATCTTCCATGTATTAGTAGCTAGGTTTGCTATTTTACATGAGTAAATTCGAGACCTTTGTGATTGAATACAAATAACTTACCTACAACGGATTCCCGGATCCTTAACACCCTCACATCTTTGGTTACGTTATTATTATTTTGCTTTCATAGTTCTATAAACTTCTAAAATATTGAATTTGATTATTTAATTCTTGGTATTAGTTAGGAGCAGTATTTTCACACTCCTAGTGGGAACGACCTGTACTTTCCATTGTCTACTAGCTAGACTGTGCACTTGCAGTATTATTATTGTAGGTTTCCCAACCTACCAATGGGCCTCAAAATTGACATGTCCAAAGCTTTTGATCGAGTAGAATGGAACTTTCTAATCAAAATCATGGAACAACTGGGTTTTTGCAAAGACTGGATAGACCTCATATACCAATGTATGGGAACCCCCGCTAGTGTTGTCCTGATCAATGGCTCCCCAACTTGGTTTTTCAAGCCCACTAGGGGACTGCGCCAAGGAGACCCACTTTCTCCATACCTATTTATTTTCTGTATGGAAGCCCTTTCAAGAGTCTTGAAAGAAGCGGAAGAAAGAAAATAAATTACTGGAGTTAACTTTGGCCCTGGTTCACCTTCAATCTCCCACCTGTTGTTTGCTGATGACTGCCTAATTTTCACTAAAGCAGGCAAAAAAGAGTGTAGAAACCTCATAAAGATTCTGGACCTCTTTAGCCTAGGATCTGGTCAACAAATCAACTATGACAAATCTGGAGCGTTCTTTAGTAATTCTGTCTATAATTCCAAAATCAGGGAAATACTTGCGATTCTCAAAGTTGGTCGCATAAAACTGAACGATAAGTACCTGGGAGTCCCACTTTTTACCTACCAATCCAAAATACAATGTTTTGAACCGGTTCTAGCAAAATTAAAAGTTCGTCTGAGGGGATGGAGCAGCAAACTCCTCTCCCCAGCTGGGAAAGGAGTGTGCATTAAACACGTGGCTGATACTTTGGCTACATATCAAATGGCTTGTTTTATTATACCCAAAGAAATTACAAAAAAAAATGGATACCTTAACCAGAACTTTTTGGTGGGGGCACTCCACTGAGACCAACAGGGGATGGTGCCCGAAATCCTGGACATCCATTTGCATTCCTATAGATCATGGAGGGTTAGGATTCAAACAATTTGAACAATTCAACCTAGCCATGATAACCAAAACTGCATGGAGAATGTTACAGAACCCCACCTCTCTTGCCTCGAAAGTCTTAAAATCCAAATATTTCAAAAACTGCTCCCCTCTTAGTGTAACTAAACCAAAACAAAATAGTTCGTGGTTCTGGAAGGGACTTTGGAAAGGGATAAAAATAATCCAAGATGAAGCAGTCTGGAAAATAGGCAATGTCACTGACATAGAACTACGGAATCACAATTGGATACCCCTAGAAAGCCCAAACACAATCACCATAAGTGACATAAAGCCAACCATCACCAATACCTTGAGCAAAGTCAGTAATGTCATAAACAGTGACACGAAGGAATGGAATGAAAACTTTTTAAACCAAGTCCTTCCACAAAGGGTGATTCAAGACATCCTCGGAATAAAACTCACCCAGAAAAACTCCTCCAAAGACTTTCTTACCTGGCCGCATACTAAGAAAGGAGACCTAACAGTCAAATCTGTTTACGAGTTTCTTATAAAGAATAGGCCGGTAAACAACACCCATCCACCAATCTCCCCACATCATCCGGTTTGGAGAAAAATCTGGTCGCTTAATGTTTTACCTCGAGTGAAAGTGTTTATATGGAAGTGTTACAGTGGTGCGTTACCTGTGAGCTGCAAGATAAGAAGATGGGTTCACACAGTGAACACAACCTGTTCCATGTGTAACTCTTGCCCAGAAACTGAAGAACATACTCTCCTCAGATGCCCCTTTAGTAGAGTTGTCTGGTTTGGAGTCCAATGCAGAATTAACACCAATGTAGGGAGTGTCCAACTATGGATAGAATCTTGGATCCATAATACAAATCCTAGTCCTTTTCCTGGTACTACTTGGAATCAGTTATATGCTCTTACAGCATGGTACATTTGGAAAGCTAGATGCTTGAAATGCTTCCAGAAGCAACAGCAAACCCCTTCGGTAACAATCACCCTAATAACAAATCATATACACACCAGCAAAAACATGCCATTACAGCTGCACTACATCAGAAACCCAAACCCAGGTCAACTAGACCAGTTACAAACAAGGAAACACCAAACAAAATTAACAATGATCTGCTACAGCTGCTGGATAATTCATGCTCATACTGCTATTATAATCAATGTGTTAACAGATGAACAAGGAACCGCCAAAGGACGATGGGCCTGCCACTGCACAGTGAGCTCTCTGGAAGATGAAAATGCTCGGAGCATAATTGCAGCAATGAAATGGCATCAACACAGCAAGCACCGAATCTGCAATATAGCAATGGAAAATGGAAAGATGATGAAGACACTAAAGATGAAGTGGCAATCACCACAAAAGGCAACAAATATAAAAATGTTCGAAGACGATGTAGAACTTTTCAGTTACTCTAGACAAATGAATTGTATTTCCGTAAGGCTTGAATGGAAGCCAACACTTATGGCTTTTGCCAAAGACTATATCCCATCCTCTGGTGATGGCGATCGCACTTTCCCTTCCTTTAATTATCCTATGACTGTGACAAACAATTCTCCTCAGAACCTTTAAAAAAAAAAAAAAAAAAAAAAACATGTTCTCCACCTCAGTGAAATGCTTCTTCTTCTTTTTTTTTTAATCCGAGATACATGCTTTTGTTATTCATCTTTTTTAACCATGATTTTTTTAATTGCAAAACTTTAAGCACATTAGAATGCTTACAGTTCTCAGCGGAAGCAGTAACTTATTTGAAGGTGAAACAATAGGTAGAGAAAAAGCAAGGGTTATTTATGGTACAACAGTCAACATGCATGCAATGTTAACGCTATGTTTGTCCCCCACTCTATTTAGACAGAGTAGCAGATAAATTCAGATTTTGATCATTGTTTTGCATATTTCTAGATTGTATTTTGTCAAAACAGAAGTTGTGTATGAGTTTTAATAGTACTAGAGAGAAAGAGAACCACACCCATTAAATCTTGAGTTCAATTAAACTAGTCAGGAAGTAAGAAGTGAAAAACTTGATTAGTGAACCTCAAACCACAACTATTTATTTCTCTACCATCGTACTATAGAGTAGAGTCAGTAGATAGACAAACTGTATGACAACACAATGTCAGTATACTGCACTCTTTTATAACACTTGTTGGAGGGGGATTGATGAAGACTAGACACATTAAAACAGCTAGCTAACTACTCTCTAAAATGCCGCTTCATCATTATTTTTTCGCGTTTGTAACCTAGTTAGCAATTCAGGATTCGGAAAATGTACGGAACGGCAAACGTACGAGTATTATACGGTTTTGTAAAACTCATATTCGGTCAAAAATTCGGTCAACGGAGTGTGATTCGTTAGTAATTCGGAACGGCATACGTACGTGTATAATTCGATTTATAAATGTGAGTTCGGCTCTGAAAATTCGGTATCTATATATAACAAATAATTTGTATTTATAAAGTCATAGACCAATTTTCAGGCCATTGTTTCACTTCATGTATTGATTACGTCGGCTTCAATCTTGTATCGAGTCACTATGATACTCAGGTTACTATTCTCATCCTTCTATTTGCATATTAAAAGGCCCTCCTAATCCTGTATGGTTGTCTATTCCCATATTAAATTGCTGAGGTCATTGATTTACGAATGGCCAATTTGATTAGATTAGTGATGGTAATTAAATTTTCGAAGAAAAATGAAGTGGTGTTAGGAGTACAGACAAAACACATAAAAAAGAACAACCACAATTTTGCTTCCTGCTATTTTCTCTTCAGGAAAGGTTGCTCGGATGATCTTATGTTGACGCGACTAGGGGGATATTTTTCTTTCCTGGTTTTTTATGCATTATTCTCTCTTACTCGGACTCCTTCTCTTCATGATATATCTTGTTTTTTATTCCATCTTGTACCATAGTCAACATAAAAAAAGTCAGTTTTGTAATGGTGAGATGCCTTCTAAAGAGGATTTGGTAAAACTTGGAAATTCGTACTGCACGTTCATTGAATATGTTGATCCCATGTTCAGAAGGAACAGAAATCTGGAAATATCATATCTCTAGTCATATTGCATATCATACTGTTCTTGGCTAATTCTAGAATAATACCATGGATTGGCACACTTAGATCTTATCATTCAACTTTCTATTTTCTGAGATATTCAGTGTTTCTTATTTTGTATATCGAAAAGAAAGGGTCCGTTTTGTGTGACGTAAGTGATTGATATCAAGTGTTGCAGGCATATATAAGTCTTTTTGTGAAAACATTTTTGATAAGCCGCCAGGATGGTTGTACTTTTTCACTTGTATCAGCGTACGCAATTGCTCACCGATTCCTGTGTTCAACAATTGTTTGTTTAAATTGCACGCTGATTCATGTGTTCAACAATTGTTTGTTTATTTATTTTATAACTTTATTAGTTATTTTTGAATTGTGCAGCTACGATTATGCAGTTATATCTGGGATTATATTAATGTTGTTTACCTGCATCGTATGGTTGAAGTTAGTATCATATGCACATGCCAATTATGACACGAGGGCACTTGCAAACTCAGATGACAAGGTAACTGTGCATCTCCATTGCACTTGAAGTTTTTTTTAAGAATGTACCACTTCTTGTGTTTGTCAAGCACTATAAACTACATTATCTGAATTTCATGTGAACGAATTCAGTATTCCTTATATGAAAATAGTTTTCGTGTGATGTTAGGTACCTGGTTGCTGGTTCACCGTCTGATTCCGCAGATGCGGTTGAGAATTATGAGGTTAGCTTCAACAGTTTGGTATACTTCATGGTTGCTCCAACATTGTGTTACCAGGTAATCTTGATTTTACTTTTATTGTATAGCAAATCATCTTATAGCTAGTTGTGTAACCATGGGTTAATTTGAATTGCATTTCCTTTCTTATATATGTGTAACTTTAGTTTTGACAATTGATGAGAATTTCGCCAATTTGTTTCCTATGATGTCCATATCACTAGACAAGCTACCCTCGTACAGAAAGCATTCGAAAGCGTTGGGTGACTCGTCAACTTATTAAATTTGTGATATTCACAGGAGTAATGGGATTCATCATCGAACAAGTACGTGACCATTTCTTATATGGGAGCCATTTCTAATCAGATTTTGAAATGACATAAAGTATATTACTAAGAACCAAATATATATATGTTAATTTATTCTGCAGTACATCAATCCAATTTTTCAGAATTATCAACATCCTTTGTAAGGGAACCTATTAAATGCCATAGAGAGGGTGCTAAAGTTATCTGTTCCAACATTATATGTGTGGCTTTGCATGTTCTACTGCTTTTTTCACCTTTGGTATGCCCGCTTTCTTGACTTTGGTAAAGCATTTCTTTTTATGCTTGTCTATCTCCTGGTTCTCGGTTATTTACTTATTCGTAAATACAGGTTAAATATTCTAGCCGAGCTCCTCCATTTTGGGGATCGCGAGTTCTACAAAGACTGGTGGAATGCAAAAATCGCTGAAGTGGTTAGTTTCCTGAGGATTTATCTTTCCAAGACATACTTCTCACAATGTTTAGTCAGATACACCTTTGTTTGCTGAAAGTACTCTTTCTTGCCCTGTGTCACAGTATTGGAGAATGTGGAATATGGTACGGCAACTTCCCCCTCTTCGTTACTGGTGTTTCAGGTTTAATGTTACCGGTGTTCCAATAGCGGTGAAAGTTCCTTTATTTTTCTGCTAACTGAAGAAGGTTCCACTTTTGACTTTCATTTTTGTTTTTTTAGCTAGTAAATACATTAGTGCTTATATATTTTTCCTTTGAGATTTTGTATTGAGCTGGACTCTTTTATGTTGCTGGTTTGCACATTGTGTTTGAGAAATTCTTGTAATTCTTTTTTGTGTAATTTTGAACTTGATGAGTTAAATGGAAAGGTCATTTGAATTTATGAGTGAATATGAGTTTGATTTGGTTTTCATTTGAGTTTGATTTGAATTCTCATTTGAGTTTAATTTGGTTTTCATTTGAGGAGTCAGATTCAATCAGCCAATCTAATTTTTTTTTTATATTAAAATCTATATCTACGACTGATAGAGGTCAGTCCTAATAGCTTGACCGTTAAAATCGTTCGTTGATATAGGTTGTTCCGCGATCCGTAGAGCCACGTCATAGATTAAAATGATGCTCAAACAGCGACCATTTCCACGACCATTAAAATAGGTCATTTAACTCGTATATATGACTTGCCCTAACGGTCATGAAACTCCTATTTTCCACTAGTTTCATTTGTGTGTAACAAGCTAAGTTCGATCTAACGGTTGAAAGATATTAACTTGAGTCTAATCAGGTTTTCATCTAATGGTGAAAATTGAATGCTTTGTTACCAAGGTAACATTGATTGCAAACCCAGATTTGAAGCCTATATAAAGGAGAACTCTAGCAACTGGGAAACCTAATCCACACACCTCCTGTGTGATACTAGTTGCGACTAGAGTTGATTTTCCTTTAACCTTAGGTTTTTCACGAAACCCTGTAGGTTAATGACTTGAAGACTTCATTGGGATTGTAAAGCCAGACCCAACTATTTTCTCTGTAGTTGCGTGTTCTGATCTTGTTGTTTTCTATCGTGATTGAGTACTATCTTCTCTAATATTTTCTCGAGATTTAATCTCCAATAGGCAACATAAAAAGTAGTCACAAACATCTTCGTCTCATCGTTTGTGATTCCACAATATCTTGTTTCGCTACCATACGATTAAGATTATTGCGAGGTGATTGATATTTCTAGGTTGTTCTTTGGGAATATAAGTCCGGTATATCAATTGCTTCCTGTTCACCTTGATTTATCAAAATACGGAACAAAACTCATAGGTTTATCTGTGGGAGACAGATTTATCTATTCAATATACTTTTCTGTGTGTGACAGATTGGTTTATCAAGTCTTCGACTTTGAGTCGTAGCAACTCTTAGTTGTGGGTGAGATCAGCTAAGGGAATCAAGTGAGTAGAGTCCTGCTGGGATTCAGAGACGTAAGGAGCGCAACTGTACCTTGATCAGTGTGAGATTGGTTAGGGCTCAACTACATTCCAGTCTGAAGTTAACTTGGAGTAATCTAGTGTCTGTAGCGGCTTAATACAGTGTGGTGTTCAAATATGGACTAGGTCCCGGGGGTTTTCTGTATTTACGGTTTCCTCGTTAACAAAATTCCTGGTGTCTGTGTTTTTTCTTTTCCACATTATATTTGTTTATATAATTGAAATATCACAGGTTGTGCGTAGTTCAATCAATTAGAGAATCCAACCTTTGGTTGTTGATTTTATTGATTTACACTTGAATATTGGTATTTGGTGTCGTTCAAGTTGTTTCACATAATATTCAGGCTCGCGGATTTCTATCTGTTTGATTTGCTGATTACATTGTGAAACAGAGATACAACTCTTGGATATATTTCCATTGATTGAGTCTGACTGTCTAGTTGATTCTCTTGGAATTATATTGGATTTGTCCATACAGATTGCTAAGCAAAATATTGGGTGTGGTTGTTAGACCCCCGCTTTTTCATTTCCATCGTTAGATGGTCTTAGCTTGTTACACACAAATGAAATATACTTTCATTTAGATATGGGTACCCGTACCTAAACGTGTATATTGAGTTGGCTCAATAATAGTTAACCGAAGTTAGCCATATGAACACTTTTCTGTTAACCATGTTCATCTTACAACTTCTATATCAAATGATAATCAAATGAATCTAATTGTGTTAATCATAGAGTTGTTAAATTGTTTATATTCTCATAGAAGTATACAAGACACAATTGAAGCAAAATCGGATTGATTCAAAAGAATCAGTTCATGAACATTTTAGCCACGGTTTGCAAAGATTGCATTCCTTAATATATAAATGTATTTGTTCATGATTATGAAAACATACTTAGCCGATTGTAGTACTTAACCACATAAGTTTGCAAACGGGTACGCAAACTTAAGTTCTGGACTTGATCCTTTTCGACAGTTCGCAAACAGGTATGCATACTGTCGTTCCGGACCGAACTCATGTGAATAAGTTTGCAAACGGGTACGCAAACTTAGTTCCCGGACTTTAACAGTTAAAACTGTTCGCATACGGGTATGCATACTTGGTTCCCGGACCTGAATTACTTTGACAACAGTTTGTATATGGGTATGCATACTGTGTAATACCCAGACAATGATTAATTGTTCTAAACTCCCATTTCAATCATTGAAATATTCTTAGAAGACGAAAATAGCTGTCTCATCAAATATGATCAAATACGAAAATAGACAATGATTAATTGTTCTAAACTCCCATCAATACGAAATATTCCGAGTCTACATCAAATGACTATCTCACACAAATCATGTAAGATGTTACCATGTGATTTTCACATGATCATCTTTTGACTTTCGTCAAGAATAATAATGAACGTAGTTAAAGCAAAAAGATTTCCAACACATATTTCGAGAAAGATATAAGAGAGTTAAACTTAGCTCGAAATATCAAATGTGTATAATGTAAAGTCTATATAGCTATACGAATTTGTATCAATAGGAGATATAATATAATAGATTTTTGAGTGATAGATGAGTTCAAGTCTCCACATACCTTTTGTTGATGAAGTTCCACAAGCTCCCCTTAGTAGTTATTCATCTTCAATTGATGAATGTTGTTAAGTCTAAAGCTCAACTACACATTCTATACTAATCCGAGACATAGCTATAAGTAGACCAGAAATCAAGACTTATAGTTTTGACAACTAAACTTGACAAACAAACTTGAGATAGCAACGCTTTCGAGTTTGACCGAGCAGTGCTCTAACATTTTCTGCATTATATTTGTTTATATAATTGAAATATCAAAGGTTGTGTGTAGTTCAATCAATTGGTAAATCAAACCTTTGGTTGTTGATTGAAAATGATTGATACTTGAACATTGGTCTTTGGTACCGTTCAAGTTGTTTCTCATAATAATCAGGCTCACGGATTCCTATCTGTTTGATTTGCTGATTACATTGATAAACATAGATATAACTATTGCATATATTTCCTTGATTGAGTCTGACTGTCTAGTCGATCTTCTTGGAATTATATTGGAGTTAGTCCATACAGATTGTCGAACGAAATATTGGGTATAGTTGTTAGATCCCCACTTTTTCAATTGGTATCAGAGCAGGCAAATACGTTAAAGACCTAATAAGTCTGTGTTTGTAGCAATCTGACTCTATGGAAAGTAATGCTTTATTAAACGCACCACTGGATCCAGGGGACTCAGAATTTTCTTCCATGACTAATTTTATTAAATCTGTAGAAGATATTCTCTCTCGACATTCTCCAGGTCTAAAATCCCTTGAAGCATTTTTAGGAATTGAAGAACAACCTAAAGGTTTATCTCTTGATGTTGAGTTTTATCTCCGGAAAGAGCAAAACTCTCTTGATAAACTAAACAAAGTTATGATGAGTAATCTTCATGTTGAAGTTGATATTGATATGATTATTAGTGAGGGAAATACTTCTTTTCATTGCAATCCAAAAGTTTGTAATGAACTGGATAATGTTCTTGAGGAGTCTAAATCTCATCTATCAGATTATTTCATCTTAGATCATGACTCAATTCATCATTCAAATCCTATTACGCATTATCAAGATAATGGTATTTCATTCTCTTGTGAGAAAGTTAGGATGTCTCTTTGTTAGAGCACTGCTCGGTCGAACTCACAAGCACTGCTATCTCAAGCTTGTTTGTCAAGTTTAGTTGCCAAAACTATAAGTCTTGATTTCTAGTCTACTTATAGCTAAGTCTCGGATTAGGATAGAAAGTGTAGTTGAGCTTTAGACTTCACGGCGTTCATCGATTGAAGACGAAGAAATACTAAGGGGAGCTTGTGGAACTTCATCAACAAAAGGTATGTGGAGACTTGAAATCATCTATCACTCAAAAGTCTATCTACTCTATCTCCTATTTGAGACAAAAGTCGTATAGCTATATAAACTTCGATTATACACATTTGATATTTCCAGCTGAGTTTAACTCGCTTACATATTTCTCGAAATATGTGTTGGTAAGATTTCGCTTTAACAAAGTTCATCTTATATTCTTGACGAAAGTCAAAAGATGATCATGTGAAAATCGCCTCGTAACATCTTACATGATTTGTGTGAGACAGTTATTTGATGTAGACTCGGAATGTTTCGTATTGATCTATCGATCACTTGAAAATTGCTTTGAAGCTAATAGTTTGTGTGAGACAACTATTGTTGTCTTCCAAGAATGTTTCAATGATTGAAATTGGAGTTTAGAACAATTAACCATTATTGGATATAGCACAGTATGCGAACTTGTATGCTAACTGTTGCAAGTTATTCCAAGTCCGGGAACCATGGTATGCATACCTGTATGCATACTAGTTGGTTTAATAAAAGTCCGGGAAATTAGTATGTATACCTGTATGCGTACTGGCGTAAGTTCATGTCTGGAAATTCAACTGAGTTTTGAAGGTATGCGTACCCGTTCTCATACTGGCGAACCTAAACTAAGTCCGTCCACTTAGGTATGCGTACCCGTTCGCATACTTGAGTAGGTTATGTTCTAAAATCGGTTTGTTCATGAACTAATATATTTATATAATAAGGAATGCAATCTTTTGCAAACCATGGATAAAATGTTCATGAATTGATTCGAGTGAATCAAAATCGATTTTGCTTCAATTGTGTCTTGTATACTTCTATGAAAATATAAACAATTGAACACCTCTAGAACTAGTTTCATTTGAGTCATTTGAACTAGTTGTGCTAAGATTAACAAGGTTGATATAAAAGTGTTCATAGGGCTAACTTCGGTTAACTACTGTTGACCCAACAAGGTGTAAACGTTTAGGTACGGTTACCCATATCTAAATAAAGTCACTTTTCATTTGTGTGTAACAAGCTAAGTTCGATCTAACAGTTGAAAGATATTAGCTTGAGTCTAATAAGGTTTTCATCTAATGGTGAATATTGAATGCTTTGTTACCAAGGTAACATTGATTGCAAACCATGATGTGAAGACTATATAAAGGAGAACTCTAGCAACTGGGAAACCTAATCCCTACACCTCCCGTGTGATACTAGTTGCGACTAGAGTCAATTCTCCTTTAACTATAGGTTTTTCACGAAACACTGTAGGTTAACGAATTAAAGACTTCATTGGGATTATGAAGCCAGACCCAACTATTTTCTCTGTAGTTGCGTGAGCTGATCTTGCATTTTCTATCGTATTGAGTACTATATTCTCTAAGATTGGCTCGAGATTTATTCTCCGATAGGAAAGATAAAAAGTAGTCACAAACATCTTCGTCTCACCGTTTGTGATTCCACAATATCTTGTTTCGCTACCATACGATTAAGATTATTGTGAGGTGATTGATATTTCTAGGCTGTTCTTCGGGAATATAAATTCGATATATCAATTGGTTCCTGTTCACCTTGATTTATCAAAAGACGGAACAAAACTCATAGGTTTATCTGTGGGAGACATATTTATCTATACAGTAGACTTTTCTGTGTAAGACAGATTGGTTTATCAAGTCTTCGACTTTGGGTCGTAGCAACTCTTAGTTATGGGTGAGATCAGCTAAGGGAATCAAGTGCGTAGAGTCCTGCTGGGATTCAGATACGTAAGGAGCGCAATTGTACCTTGATCAGTGTGAGATTGATTAGGGATCAACTACATTTAAGTCCGAAGTTAACTTGGAGTAGGCTAGTATCTGTAGCGGCTTAATACAGTGTGGTGTTCAAATATGGACTAAGTCCCGGGGTTTTTCTGTATTTGCGGTTTCCTCGTTAACAAAATTTCTGGTGTTTGTGTTATTTCTTTCCCACATTATATTTTGTTATATAATAGAAATATCACAGGTTGCACGCAGGTCAACCAATTAGAGAATCCAACCTTTGGTTGTTGATTATATTGATTGGCACTTGAATATTGGTCTTTGATACCGTTCAGTTGTTTCACATAATAATCAGGCTCACGGATTTCTATCTGTTTGATTTGCTGATTACATTGTGAAACAGAGATACAACTCTTGGATATATTTCCATTGATTATGTTTGACTGTCTAGTTGATTCTCTTGGAATTATATTGGAGTTTGTCCATACAGATTGCTAAGCGAAATATTGGGTGTGGTTGTTAGACCCCCGCTTTTTCAGTTTATATAATTGAAATATCACAGGTTGTGCGTAGTTCAATCAATTAGATAATCCAACCTTTGGTTGTTGATATAAATTGATTGACACTTGAACATTGGTCTTTGATACCGTTCAAGTTGTTTCACATAATAATCAGGCTCACGAATTCTAGCTATCTGTTTGATTTATGATTACATTGTGAAACAGAGATACAACTCTTGAATATATTTCCATTGATTGAGTCTGACTGTCTAGTTGATTCTCTTGGAATTATATTGGAGTTTTTCCATACAGATTGCCTAAACGAAATATTGGTTGAGGTTGTTAGACCCCCAATTTTTGCACTCTTTTCATCAAAAGAGTTTCCCTATGCAGTACTAAATATTATTTGCAAAGCCTGTTTTTTATAAGTGGTTAAACAAGAAATCGGGCACACAAATTCATTTTTGTTCTTTTAAAGTTCTTTGAAAAACTTGTAAAAACAGACTTTTGGGTGTCTCTCAATACTGTTGAATGCAAAAGTAGTTGGAAAGAAACTCTTTATTGGTGTCATGGTGTGCAAAGGGTACTTTGTACTGTGTCTTCTTGACCATTTACATAGAATTGCTTAAGAGATATTATTTTTTTGGTTTGCTTCAAAAATTCTTATCTATATTTCGGTTCTCCATGAGCATAAATTCTTGCTTATCAAAACATAGTGTAGCATAAACCAAACATGCCCTTGTTTGCACTCGTGCGGTTCATGTACGTTGAACTTGTAACCATTATGTGTTGGAACCATGTTCGCAAACGTACAATATCCGGTTCAGGTTCCTATTCATCTACACATAAAAAGAGAAATAACTCTTCTTGTTCTTTTCACCCTTCTTCTCAACAGTTCGAGAACGAAAGAGAAAAACCCAATGTTCATGTACCATCTTCCACCTCTCTATCTTCTCTTAACCTTTTTGTGTTTGGTTTAAAACATTGAAATCAAAAGAAGCTTTTTTGCGTTGGGTCAAAAACCGTTTTCATTATACTCGTCGTTTTGGAACTTCACTATTAACGACAGTTCGTGTACCAAGTAAGTTTTTCACCTTATTTTGTGTTTTCCTTTTCAACAATGGCATGTAGGAAGAGGTTGATTCGTGGTGAGAGTTCGGGTTCTCAAGTTAGTGGAGATACTTATTATGATTCCAGTTTGCGAACTAGGTTTGTTAGCAAAGAGGCTCGCGACCACTATTTGGAATATAGTAAGAAATTTCCTATTATGGAAAGATACTATGATTCTTTAAAAATTAGTGTAGAATATCTTTCTAAGTTTTTTAGAGGTTTTGTGTGGGGCATAATTCATCGACGTATGGGAACTGCTCATGTTGAAATGACTACCCAGTTTTATGAAAATTTACATGAACCGGACTCTGTCAACTGCACTTTTAAGACTATTGTGGGGAATGAAATCTTTTTGGTGGATCGTCAAGTTATTTCTGAGCTCTTGAACTTGACCCGGGTTGGTAACTTCCAATTCCCACCTCCTGAGCATGAAAGGTTGTCTCCGAACGTGCTGTCGAATCGTCTTCTTAATAAAGACGTTTCCTGGAAAGATGGCAAGATTAATGTTCATGGTGCTGAGTTGTTTGTTAAAGTTGCTGGAAAACTGGTTGTGGCGAACATGATGCCGAGTACAATTGAAAAAATGTTATGGACAAGGTCTCTTGCTGAATTGATCTGTTACATTGTTGAAGGGAGAGACATTGATTTATATAGTCTTATAATTCGTCAGATGATAAGTGTAAAACAGACTTCTAAGAAGACTCCAGGCTTTCCTTGTCTCATTTCAAGGATTTGTAGTCATTTCGGCATTGCTGCTTTTGGAACCGATCTTGGAGGGCCAAAATTCTTAACCATGGCAAGCATCGAAAATATGAAGAAAACTTCAACTAAAACCTCAGTAAGAACTTCAACAGTCTCAAATACTGAGATTATCCATCTTAGACAAGAGGTTGAGTGCTTGAAAGAGCAGTTGGAGTATGCTACTGAAGCTCATCCTGATCTGATTGAGAAGTTTGATGAAATTGCTAGGGACTTTTATGAGATCTTGATTTAAATGTTTTTCTTTTGTTTTTATTTGTTATAACTCTGCTTATGGTATATTCTGTTGAACTTCTTATGACGAACTTATTAAAACTGTTATTTGTAATGGTTGTAATAACTTTAATGGTATTTTATCCTTGAATGATTTTATCTTTCAATTAAATTGCTAAATGTGTTAAATCCATAAGAAGTTTAGCTGAATATTTGTCAAAAGGTAAGTCTATTATGTCTTTATGCAAATATTGATGAAAGATATAATGAACTTTTGAATACTCCACAATATTTATCTTTCCCTGATCTACTTCTATGTGAAAGTACTTTATCACTCCGTAAGTTTTCTTATGTTGATCATTTCTGATTAAATTAATCATTAAGATCTCTTATGGTTAATTTATTCGAGTTTACTGGATACAAATTCATGTTTCATGTGATTTATTAATGTCCAAAGAAATCCTTCTTTTCTTGTAAAAGTAAGGTCTCTCTTGTTGTTCTTTCGGGAATGACATTTTATGGGGGAGAGTTCTTAATTGAACTTGTGCTTAATTGCCAAATTTTTGTGGGGAGTCCGGCTGTGGAATATTGTGGATTTATCTTGTATCTTTATAAACTCCTTGATGAATACACTAAGTTTCGACTATGTGAAATCATCGAAATAAAGTTGATATGTTCTCTTTTAGTCATGAATAATCTATTTGAGAATGAATTTCATTATGATCCCGCTATTTTTCGTACCTTTACCAATTTATATTGACAAAAAGGGGGAGAATTATTTTGTAGTTCACACTATATACATATGGTTTACGGATCATTATGTAAGGGGGAGTGGTTTTCATTGTGAGATGAAGTATTGACTAAGGGAGAGTGATACATATCACCGTAGTATTATTGTCAAAGTTCTGATACAATTGAACTTTGATGTTGTGTAATAATACTATCACATTGTATAACAATAATTGAGAACAACTGTTTTCTTATTGTTATGGATATGGATCTTCAACAACAATGATGCTGAGTTGAACACGTTCAGAATCATTGGAGTACTTGGAGTGACGAAGAATTCAAGGAATGTTGAAGAACCAAGGAAATCAAGCATGTTGGATTATAAGCTACAAAGTTTATTTATTTTGTAATCCATATGTATTTATAGTTTTGTCACTAAAATTGACAAAGGGGGAGATTGTTAGAGCACTGCTCGGTCGAACTCGCAAGCGTTGTTTTCTCAATCTTGTTTGTCAAGTTTAGGTAATCAAAACTATAAGTATTGATTTCTAGTCTACTTATAGTTATGTCTCGGATTAAGATAGAATGTGTAGTTGAGCTTTAGACTTCACGGCGTTCATCGATTGAAGACGAAGATCTACTGAGGAGATCTTGGAGAAACTGCATCAACAAAAGGTATATGGAGACTAAAACTTATCTATCACTCAGAAGTCTATTCTATTCTATCTCCTAATGAAACTAAGTCGTATACCTATATAGACTTTTACATTATACACATTTGATATTTCAAGCTGAATTTAACTCGCTTATATCTTTCGCGAAATATGTGTTGGAAAGCTTTTTGATTTAACTACGTTCATCATTATTCTTGACGAGTTTAGTTGGAAACAATTTATTTGTTGGAAACTAAATAATGAGTCAAAAGATGATCATGTAAAAATTGCCTTGAAACATCTTACATGATTTGTGTGAGACAATTGATCGTTTTCGTATGCATCAAAAATAAATTACTTTCTCACTACTCAAAATATATAATATAGCAATGGCAAGAAAGGATCGTTCCCACAAAGAGGATTAAGGTTGTCAATATGTTTCGGTTTCCTATGTAATACAATGGGGGGATTTTTTGATTTTTATGTAATTAAACTAATATAAAAGCAAAACAAAGAAATAAAGCAAGCAAAGCAAGTATGAGAAAATATTGGGTAAAGGTTTCATCTTTAATTGTAAGCAAGTTTTTAAATATATGAATATAATTCATATTTAATCTCGCTATCATCAAAAGCCCTAGAATACCTTATTGCAAGAATACTCCGTAAATTTCCTAAGTCATCACACTTCCATGTAAAACGATGCAAGTATGAATACTAACTAGAAAATAATCCGACGCCTTGCGCTAATCAAGTTCAATTCCCAAAGAGCATTAAGATTGGTGAAATAGGCTAATCAATGCAATTGAAATACATTGCGCAAATAATTTGGACAAAGGTCAATTTCTACATATGATTACAAGAAAGTATCACTACAATCCGTAATCATATCATGCTACTCGTATTCAAGTTTATCGCTCGATGATAAACCCTAAATTAGATATAGATATGTATGGGAGCTCAATCAATTCTAGACTTAACTAAACAAACATAGATTAGTTCAACTACATATTTTATCTTCTCATTTTTTTTTATTATATACTTTATAATTTTTGTGACTTTTTTGATAAATGTGATGGTTGATTAATTTAGAGTTTTTAAATTCACTAATTTAACTTTTAAACTACCGTCAAATACGCCTGGTGTGATGCCATCTTCGTCACAGTATGTAACGTCAACAACAACAACAATCTTATTTAGCTTCAAATCAAACGCAGATTTAACAATGCCATAATCGGGTCTGAACTTTTGGTGGTGCTTTTGGGTCCATCATCCTAATATCTAAGAACATTGACTTTAACTTTTTCTTTTCATTCTAAATTTATATACGTTTAGGTAATCAAGCATGTAGATATTATTAAGAATGAAGTTCTTGAAGAGTTGTGATTACTTGCATCAGGACCTGATGGTGCTATCTATCATGGTAAATGGAGGGGAACAGATGTCATCATAAAACGAATTAAACATATTGAACCTGAGCAGGAAAAATTGGTAAGAATTATGCCCTTAGTGTTGTATCTTTTGTATTTAGTCATCCTCTTGAATTCTGTCTAGTATTCTCTTCTTCCTCTCTACAGGCACTCCCTTGCAGATGGGTGTTGTAGGATCTCTTAAGTTTAACAAGTTGTTGTTATTCAAATCCTAATGGACAACACCTTGTCTATTTCATGTTTGTTATTATAATCTTATTTGATGTTGAGAAAGAGTACTCGAAAAGTAAATAATATTTTGTGTACATTAACAGGTTTGGGATTTCGGGTTTTTCAACTCTAAAATTAAAAGAAATACTGAAGAAGAAGAAATAGATTCATCGATTCCATGGTTGGCTCCAGAGGTGCTGGATGGCAGCAGTTGTGAAGATCCCAAGAAGGTAATATACTGGTATACTCAGCCAATGGTATCCTCTTTTTCTGAAATGAGACTAATGTATTCCGCAGGTTGACGTATATTCTTTTGGAATTGTGTTGTGAGAGATTTTCACACTGGAAGAACCTTACAAAAACATGAAGTATCGTGGTGTAATAGATTTATCATTGCCATGGAAGGCTCCAGAGGTGTTGAATGACAGTGGTAGCTGTGTTGGTTCCTGGTAGAAATAAAGTTCATACTTGGAGCCTAGTTGATTGTATGAAGTTTAACCAAGCTGAATGAAAAGGTAAGTTACTCTCTTTCAAAAACACATTAGCTCAACTTCATATTTTATTTGCTTATATTTGTTTTATAATTAGAAACACTATCTCTCTTATATTTTATTGTTTTTTCAATTTTTCATGCCAGTGATTGGCTCTTATCTTGTGCATGCACAAGATAACAAAACCCAATTAATTAATTTTTGTGACTTTTTTGATGAATGTGACGGTTGTTTAAATTTTAAACGAACGTTAGCGAGGCCTGATATGATGGCATCTTCGCCACAGTACGTAATTGATGGAGGAGTTGTGGGAGGAGGTGGAGCAATGGATTTGAGACAACAGCAACAACAACCCTATTTAGCTTCGCTCCAACGCAGATTCAAGAATCCCATAATTAGCTCTGTACTTCTGGTGGCGCTTTTGGGTCCATCATCCTGGTATCTCAAGCACATTTTGGGCTGACATAACAACAAAATACTTCAACTATTGAATATGAGTTGGGTGATTCACTTAGCGAAATAAGTAGGTTGCTCGTAGATTCTTCTGCACAATATGGAACTAGAGTAAGATCGGAAGTGCAGAATAATCTTCCAAAATGTTAGTCATTCTTTCATAAATTGGCATCATACGTATTTCCTAAAATTAAAATTTCTCAAATAAGCTTCCCGAAAAGAGGGAAAATCTTCCAAATTCAAGAATCTGACATTGAGGTAATCATCTTTGTTTTCAATTCATTGTGGTAGATTTTATGTTTGTTTACCTTCTTCTTGCCTCTTTTATGTATCTCAAAAATTTGATATTGTCATCTCCCTTAAGCAATAGAAAATAAAATTAGAAGCTAAGTCATTCGACCCATTCTGAGTTAATGATGTTTTATTTCTTTTCTAAAATTATATACTATCGTGTATCATGTTGTTATGATGCTTTTTTTAATGGATAACAAAATAAAAATAGTAAATTGTTAATTGTGCTTATTGATTTAGTCATGTCAATCTTTTACCTAAATCAAAACTTACATGATGAATGTTTCAGTTTGGTATGAACTGATTGCTTTGTATTTGGTGTTTCCAAGTTTGTAGAAATGCTAATGCTAAGGTAAAAAATGTTTTAGTCTAGTGAATGATGATTATGAAGCTAACTCTCTAATATTTTACTTCTTTTTCTCCTAGCTATTTAATATTCTTCAACTAGGGTATATACAAAATCGTGTCTCTGGTTTAGTTACATATTTAGTTTTCTTATATATAGATTGTTCTGTCATTCTTCATGGTCTTGGTATTTAAGTTTAAGTTTTGTCGAGTCAACAAATCTAGATTCATGACATAGACCAGTTAAAGACGATGAGTTCTAGTTGTTATGGCTATCTATAATACGAAAGAACATGCGGTTTTGAGTTTCGGGTGGAGGGACAACATTTTGGGAGACATTAGACGGATGTAAGAGTTATAACTACTTTTTATTATGACTTTGCATTGATTGGGTTCCCTCGTTACTAAGTTCATAACTCAATCATTGTTAAATATTTATTATTGTTTATTTATATAGATAAAATTATTTAAATTTTTTTTTATAAAAAATATAATAATATAGATCCTTGTAAATAAGAATTATATATATTCAAACTTATCTCATCAGATAAGGTTTAATATAATACCCGGTTCTTTTAAAACCTGCAAAGGAACATTAAGGAGATTTCAATTTTAAGAGTTATTCTTAAAAAAAAAAAACCAACAGTGCCAAGGCTAAACAATAAATCCACCGAAACATATTTAATTAGGAAGTGCCTAATCATAAGACTTGCTACTTGATCCATGTCGTTTATTTTAGGTAAATGGAAAAAAACTTAGCGCAGCAAAAGAGTATAAAATAAAAATAAAAAGAAACTAAATTTCAACTCTCTAAACATTTCCACAAAAAAGTGAAAAAAAAAACCCAAAACATAAAAAAAAAAAAATTTATCGAAAGTGAAGATACTATTAGAAGTAGAAGAATTTACAAGAGTCTACCAGGGGTAGAGTGAACGGGACATGAATGAAAAAAAAAATTACATAAAAATAACTTCTCAACTATTTAGAATCGAACTGGAAAATTTCAGAACCTTATGACCATCAGCAGCTGCCCAACTGAGAACGAGGGATTTAACATCCAATCCCAGATCTTCATTCGTCTTAAAATTATAATCTTTCTCAAAGGTTGTCACAGCCCTCTAATTCTGGCATTGGAACCTAGTCCAGAATCCAAGTACGCCGCTATCGTAGGTCCATATTTTTCTTTTTAAAATAAGAATAATTCAGAACTACGAAAAGAAAAATTCAACAAATATCACTAAATGAATAAAACATTTACAAAACAAATTTTAAATGGTTACAACCATAATTAAAGTAATCAATAATTCACGTGAGACACATCAACGATATTGAAATACCAACGCCCAGATCCCCATGATAAACTATAGTTCTTATCTTCAGCTAGTATATATATGCATACTCTGTATGGAGACAGAGAAAAAGGGCGAGCAACCACAGCCTAGTAGGGAATTTCCGAAAATAATATAATGTAGCGGAAAAAAAAAAAAAAAAAAAAAAACCAAGCGATGTATCAAAGGCATATATAGGCAATTAGATTTCTTTAGTTATTTACTGGAAACTGTTTTGAACTGTTACTCGTTCAACACTCCAAATTTAAGTATTTAATTACTTGAGTTGATTCAATAAACTTTAATTATATATTCTCATTTAGTCGTTATTGCATTTACCGATAATTGCGTAACTTTTCATTTTAGATGTTTCTCACTTCATTGTTTTAACTAGATTTTTCCAACAAATCCTTAAATACTTTAGACTTACAACCACACTATTGTCCACCATGACACACACACTATTTGGATAGATGTGCCCTTAAATCAAAACTTCGACAATCCCATCCTTTTTCTATCGACCGCAGCCCAAATCATAATCAAACTCGACAACCCCAAATCTTTATCCATAGACCACATCCCAAATCATAAGCAACCTTTGATCTGATGCACTTCACAAGCATTATAGCTATTGTGATCACTGATGTGTTTTGTAGATAGTGGTAAAAAGAGATTCGTTTCTCGAACTTGTGAAGGATTTTTTAGACTTAAATTAAACTCGATAACTCAAATAAAATTGTATCAAAATTATAAAAAAAGACACCGAGACTTTGGATTCCACCATTAACCAATTAAGTGATTCAATCTAATCAATATTCACGCAATTCTTTGCTTTTAAAGTGATTCTAATTTATTGCCTCTAATAGATTTTTGAAGTAACAATTGTAAACATCAAGCATGAAACACCAAAAGTTTAAAACTAAGCATGTTCCATCAAAACAATTCACAATCACTCAATAAAAATCAATTTTCCAATATTAGTTCTATGCAAATAATCATGTAAAAGATTACAAAAATAATTAAAATAGAAATATACCACTTTTCATGGAACAATGGTTTCCTCCGTTGCCTCGGCTAAGGGGTTTAGCTCCTCATATTAGAAATATGCTCAAAAGTTGATTTCATTGATCAAAAAGGTGTTTTTATTAAAAAAGATGAGCTGTAGTTACAGAAAGACTTTTGTAAGGAAAGTAATGGTCGCTGAAAGTATTAAGCAATTACAGTCAGAAACGATAAAAGCTTTCCGTAGTTGAATATAAGACTGCTTCTGCAACAGTTTGTGTTAGTCTAATGTTTTTCGTGTTCTTCAGCAGCAGCAGCAGAACCCGGTTTCCTTCACCTTTGATTTCTCGGCTCTGTGGTGTTCTAAACTTCCCCCAACTTTCGACACCCCTTCTATATGACCAAAACAATCTATTTATATCAAGAAGACCAATTAAATCTCTCCAAAATCTTCCAAAATCTCTTCCTTTCTCTTCACGGCAAAGTTGCGGCAATTTCTTGTTTTAGAATTTCTACGCGTTTCTGAGCTTTCCTTTTGATTCTAAACTCTTCCTTAGATAGATACCAATCTTTGGGAAGGTTTATAGCACTTTAATCTCTCTAAAATTTCCTAAAATCGGTCACACACGTGACTTTCAATATTTTGTTGTTGGGATAAAAATCCGTCGATTGAGCCCAGTTTAATCGATTTCAACACCCATGTTAGATTCCTAAACCCATAAGGAGTCTACCCTATGAAAATCAAAGGTTTAGTTGACCTCAAACTCCTCCAAATCACGATCACCAAAACTGCCAGGAATGTGTTTATATTTTCCCTCCCAAATTCAGAATTTGAACGTGAAGGGGAAAGGTTACCCCTTATCCGTTGCTGGAGTCCGCATAACACTCGTCCCTTGGGTTGCATTTATCAACTTTTCGAGCCAATTTTGCCGCAAAAGCTTATTTCTCCAAAAACACCTACAAAGAGATAAAATACCAAAATAAGTACAAAAATGGGTACTAACAATATACACAATAGAGATGAAAATAGACACATAAATGCGTCTATCAAATACCCCCAAATTATTATTTGCTAGTCCCGAGCAAATCAAAACTACAAAATAAAATCCTAACTCACTGTCGCAGGCATCGTCGATTGCACTTAGCATGTGCAACAAGCCTTTATACCCCTAGGTGGCCCTAGTGGCCGAGTTATAGTCTCGGGAGGGTTTACTAGAGATATACCCACAAAACCTTTACTCCATACCATAGCTATCTACGCAGAACCTTGGATTGCACTAAAGAACCTCCTTGGTTGGCATACTTATTGATTACGGGAGGAAGTACCCTGATGCGAAATTCTAATTGATGTATATGAGTTTGCACTCAAGCATACTAAAATTCATATATAAGTGACAAAGCTCTACTCAGATAGTCGCACTATGGACATCAATATCCGGAATCAAACAAATCACATGAATAGATTAAGAAAATGGATATAGAAATAGATGGTTGCGAATGGACTTCAATGCAAAGATGAACCTATGAACTAGTGGATTGAGATACTGGTCTGGACTAATATCAACACAACTGGCATATACAAGGGAACCAGTGGTCGACAATCCTAAATCTACATCAACTCAGCTGGCATATACAAGGGAACCAGTGGTCGACTTTATAATAAACCTTTATTTATTTTTTTATTATTATTAAAAAAAAAATTAACGACATGATTAGATCTTTTGGATCCAAGCGCATGCTTCTTGTCAGCAGATTACATGGTAATTCCCGTGGATCCTGCGTTCCACGCTTGTTTAGGCGACGGAGACAGGGAGAACACACACATATTGCTATCCATGTGTTAATATTTATTCCGATTGGTCTAATTGGTCTGGTCTTTTTTTTTTTTAGTAACTCAATCACCCTATTTCAACCCAGCAGACATCAACATAAAAATTTGCAAAAACAATAACAGAAGTAATAAGATGATTCCAAGATACGGTGAAACTATCATGTTATTTCTAACACCTGAGCTCCGTGCTTTTATGAATAGACTCTATATAGATGTTTCCATCCACTCAGATTGTTTCCTCAACTCCTAAAACCAAAATGCTTCCATCCACTTAGATTGGTTAGTGCCATCCTTAATAGGCATAAATTTCTAGGCTCTGGAGTTTATAATGCAACTAAAAAGTTTCTCCCATACCCCCAAACTTAAATCTAACATTGTCCTCAATGTTCTAAAGATAAAATTAAAAGCATGAACAAGGAGAAACTGTTACCATTTGAAGCAAAAGAGTTAAGGAAAGATATTACCGTGTTGCATGAGAATGGGTTACCTCCCAAGAAGTGCTAAATTTAAAGTCTTCATCCAGACTAAGAAAGGATTAGTCACCTCGAATCATATAGCAATAGCCGAAATAATTGTGGGTTATCAAAACCAAATAAAGCTATCACAAATAAAAGGAACCTGCAACAAGCCAAGAAAATGAACATGTAATGCATACCCCTATCTAGTTTCCTGTTTAAGACAACTATATCTAGTTGTGGTTCGGGTTCAGGCTCTATGAAAGGATCTATATAAAATATTTTTATGGGTTGGATTTCCTCATATCTAAGATCCAAAAGTTCAGGTTTAAGAGTATGGAAAAACTCAACTAAAAACTTAGAAGCACACAATAATAACCTGAATAATTGAGGATTCCTAAAGTCAATCAGATTTGACTTACAAAGTTGACCATAATGAAAGTGATGGTCATTCTTAATCAAATGTGTCAATTCTAATCTCCTAAAGTACTTAGGCGTAGTCTCAAAACTAAATAACTGACACATTTTAAACCCATACGTTCCCACAATTGGTAGAAAAGTTTTTGGTGGGAAAACAAAATCGATCTGGGTATCATAGCCTGGGTAAACCACATCAACCATAGGATTGGTTTCTAACAACTGAACTTCCTTATGGACATCACTAGGTTCAGGAAAACGTGTTTGAAGATAATCTTTTAAAATGGTTGAGGCACATATGTCAAGTCCCAAGTGAGGGACCTTTCTAAGAGTTAAAGTACATGGAGAATGATAATCACCCCCAAACTTAGAGTTTTCAGTGTCTCTAGATAGACTAGTCACAATCTCCTTAATTTCTTGGTCATCATATTCCTGAAAATGGTCAATTGATTCTTCTAAGTCAGGTTCATCCTCACTCATCTCTACGAGTTCATGTTCTTTATCTAAGTCTATTGTTTCTAAATCATTGGACTCTAAAACAGTATTCTCAGAATAAACCCGTTCCCCTAAACCATCATCGGCTTCGTAAAAAGGAAATACTACTTCGTCTAAAACGGGGGTATCTCTAGTTAAATCCTTGTCCTTTTGAATAGGTGAATAATTATTAAAATTATTTGGATTTGAACTAGAAATAATATTATCATTATAAAGCTCAATTGGAGTAACAAATTCCTTATCACTATGCCTACATATTTCAGATTCTTCATCAACACTATCCTCGTCATAATCATCATTGTAATAACATGAAAATGGTCGAACCTCATCTAAACTAGTGTTTCCAATGCTAACCTTGTCATCTTGATTATGCAAATAACTATCCTCATTTTCAAGGGTACTATTGGAAACACTGTATTGGAAATCAAGATTATTTCTGGCAAGTCTTTCGTTCGTCTCAGCCATTTGCTTGAGGGATTCCTCTATAGAAAATTCACTTAATGGTGCAGTTCGTCTATTCATTTTCGACACAAACCTATTTGTTTTCTCAGTTAACTGCTTAAGAGACTCTTCTAAAGATACGAAAGGATCATAAATAGGAACAGAAGGATCATAATAAGGACTAGTTTTCAACAGTTTGATTGTATTGTCCAAAGATGAGGTACTAGCACTATAATAATCCTTATTTTCTTGCTCGTATGACCGGTGTGTGTGTGGATAGTAATTGGGCTCACCATGGTATGAACCATAACCTTCAAAAGGTTGGTGTTCCCAACCACTATTTACACTATGGTCGTAATATGAATAATGTCCATTTTGAAACTCAGTCGGATATTCATTGTATTGGCTATTGTAATACCAGTTCGACATTCTAACTGCAAGGGAATTCTAAACAATCACAAACAAGGCTGACTTGACCAAATCAAACCTATAAAATCTAGTAAACAACAAGCATGATGGCTCCCTTAGATTTTTTCTAAATCATCTTCTACTCTTCCAAGAGGCAACTGGGTACAATTTTAGCAAACCTCGTAGGACGATCCGAATAAAGTAAGTCGAAGAGAAGTAGGAGAATCTCAGAGGAGCTTTGATACCCCCACCTCTTTGGCAACGCTTCCCTGGGTTACAAGGCGGCTCTAATCGACTTCCAGTAATCTTCCTGAACTTTGAGCTAGGCTAACAAAATACCCAATACGATCCTTTTGAACGATTTTCCTATAAGCTCGTTACCTTATCGGTCTTGTTTTAGTCAAAATTTTAAGCTTGGGTTCGCGTTCGGTATTGCTTTCCTAAGGCGGACAAGAAGAGAACGGTGATGAAATCCGAACCCTTATCTTGTATGGCCAGGCCTTGCCATTTACTAGGAAACTAAATGTCCGTATTCAAAACCTCAACATATATGCACCTTAAGGAAGACAGTAACTCGCTGACAGGGGATTCGCGAGTGTTCAGAATCTTACCTCCCGTTCCAGACGGGGGATGAATCGGTTGTAGTAGACTCGGGCCACTGACTCCTGTGTCAGTGTACGAACCCAAGGTGCAGAGACAATATTGTAATTGTCCTCCTTCTCTGCAAATAGTTTTATAGTTAAGGGTACCCTTCCGTAGGGCATATAAAAATAAAAATAAAAATAATGTCCAGATTCCAAAAAGTCCAAAAAAAAATAAAAAAAAAATTACAAAATAATAAAGAAACCCTAATACAGTTTTTTTTTCTGTTTTTTTTTTTTAAATAAACAAAACTCTAAAAAAAAAAAAAAAAAAATTAACTAAAATAAAATCGTCTTCTTTTCCGTTCTTTTCGCTTTAATCTTTAGCTCCAAGTCTTTACGAAATCACCAAACTCCTTGGCTCGATTTTTTTCTTTATGTTCCAAAACCTGTAGACAAAAGATAAATACCCAAAAACGTAAAATAGAACAAAATAATAAAAAATAAAAATAAAAATAAATCTAAAACCCAAAAAGTCCGTGTCGGCGGCGCCAAAAATTTATGTGTTTTGTAGATAGCGGTAAAAAGAGATTCGTTTCTCGAACTTGTGAAGGATTTTTTAGACTTAAATTAAACTCGATAACTCAAATAAAATTGTATCAAAATTATAAAAAAGACACCGAGACTTTGGATTCCACCATTAACCAATTAAGTGATTCAATCTAATCAATATTCACGCAATTCTTTGCTTTTAAAGTGATTCTAATTTATTGCCTCTAATAGATTTTTGAAGTAACAATTGTAAACATCAAGCATGAAACATCAAAAGTTTAAAACTAAGCATGTTCCATCAAATCAATTCACAATCACTCAATAAAAATCAATTTTCCAATATTAGTTCTATGCAAATAATCATGAAAAAGATTGCAAAAATAATTAAAATAGAAATATACCACTTTTCATAGAACAATGGCTTCCTCCGTTGCCTCGGCTAAGGGGTTTAGCTCCTCATATTAGAAATATGCTCAAAAGTTGATTTCATTGATCAAAAAGGTGTTTTTATTAAAAAGGATGAGCTGTAGTTACAGAAAGCCTTTTGTAAGGAAAGTAATGGTCGCTGAAAGTATTAAGCAATTACAGTCAGAAACGATAAAAGCTTTTTGTAGTTGAATATAAGACTGCTTCTGCGATAGTTTGTGTGAGTCTAATGTTCTTCGTGTTCTTCAGCAGCAGCAGAACCCGGTTTCCTTCACCTTTGATTTCTCGGCTCTGTGGTGTTCTAAACTTCCCCCAACTTTCGACACCCTTCTATATGACCCAAACAATCTATTTATATCAAAAAGACCGATTAAATCTCTCCAAAATATTCCAAAATCTCTTCCTTTCTCTTCACGGCAAAGTTGCGGCAATTTCTTGTTTTAGAATTTATACGCGTTTCTGAGCTTTCCTTTTGATTCTAAACTCTTCCTTAGATAGATACCAATCTTTGGGAAGGTTTATAGCACTTTAATCTCTCTAAAATTTCCTAAAATCGGTCACACACGTGACTTTCCATATTTTGCTGTTGAGATAAAAATCCGTCGATTGAGCCCAGTTTAATCGATTTCAACACCCATGTTAGATTCCTAGACCCATAAGGAGTCTACCCTATGAAAATCAAAGGTTTAGTCGACCTCAAACTCCTCCAAATCACGATCACCAAAACTGCCAGGAATGTGTTTATATTTTCCCGCCCAAATTCAGAATTTGAATGTGAAGGGGAAAGTTTACCCCTTATCCGTTGCTGGAGTCCGCATAACACTCGTCCCTTGGGTTGCATTTATCAACTTTTCGAGCCAATTTTGCCGCAAAAGCTTATTTCTCCAAAAACACCTACAAAGAGATAAAATACCAAAATAAGTACAAAAATGGGTACTAACAATATACACAATAGAGATGAAAATAGACACATAAATGCGTCTATCAACCACACCGGTACTCATAAGCATTATAGCTTAATCTTGTTCACTTGAATTATTTATCCAGTTCCTAACTTGTTCACCTGTTGAATCTTTTAATTTTATTTTTATTTTTTTTGGCAGAGAAAGTTCTTCACTTGGAGTATTACGCAAGAACAATTAAAACAACACCAAACTTGTATCGCTAGTACCGAGTTACGTTGTTGCATGAAGAATCAGTGTATCATTAGTGTAAGTTTGTAACATTCAAAACTAAACTCTTTGAACTCACACATTCGATGATTTGATGCGCTTTAAATTACACTTCAAAACTAAACTACACTTCAAATTCAAACACGTACAATTTTCCTCAATCAGTGTACCACTAGCACATTTAACACTTACACAGAAATTTGCTAAATGGGGTTGAATGCATTAGACTCAATTGTTGTGCTTGTGCTTGGAAACTTGCTTTGGAGAAAATGGAATCAATGGATGACCACGAGTGAAAACTTTGGGGCTAGGGTTCCGACTAAATGAAGATAGAGATGAAAAATATCTAAAATGTAAGTGGTATCATTTATTCAAGTTCGAAAAAGTACTGTCTAAATCTAAATGCATCTGTAGTGCTCTAATAAAAAGTCATGAATATACCCATCACAAGTAAATGTTGTGCAAGATTTGTTCAGGCTAGAAAAAAGTCGCTCAAATCTTATACCTAAACAGGTTCAAGCTTAACAGAACAAAGAAGTTAATGAGCCTGCCTAAAGATCATTCGTGTAAAGATTTTTATTATTATTTTCCACAAGAAATTTATTATCTGTCTTTTTGTTTTCTTTTTTGTGAAGGCAAAGGTTAAAGTTTTATTAATAAGAAAATATCCAGGCTTGAAAAAACAAGCCCGGTTACAAACATAAATTGCAGCCCAAGCTAACCAACCGAAGCAATTCTAATCTATATCCATTATCCAAGGTAGCCAAGGTGCTTTTCAGTTTTGAATGAGACCTCTGAAGCTAAAAATCTGAACCAGAATTGTTTCCCCTAGATGCCTAGCCTTGCATGCGGATATGGATAATTTTGATGAGCTATTCTTTTGGACTATCTAAATTGAGTATAGTATAAAGCCTATTGTATACGGCAGTTTATACATAAGAGCATCCGATCCACAACCACCAAATGTAAAAACTATCCCAAAATGGTATATACATCAGATTTTTCCATCTTTACCATGGTGGAAGTGCTGTTTTATTTTTGAGCGAAACTTTATAACCCCTTCGCTTAATACACACCAAAGCGGTGGGGTTTAGTACACGCCAAAGTAAGCAGTGTTTTAACACTCGCCGAATATGTTGGGCGTGTCTTAACACTCACCTAGATTTGTTGGTTTTGCGAGCAGAGTTTGAGGACGCACACGGTGCTTGAAGCACCGTATGGTATAATAATTATATTTGGAAATAACTAAACTCGTATGGTATATTGCCCATACACGTTTACCATATATGGTATTAGAAGCATTTTAATAACACTACCCACTGCTGACTCTTTTTTTTTTTTTTTTTTCCTTGAAACATCTTTACTATGATTTTTTTTTTTAAGCATGTATATATTAAAAAAGGAACTAATTAGAGATTACATGGGGAATGTAATTCCCATAAAGTCACTTAATAGAATCTGATTAAGAAAATGCGGGTTTGCTTGATCCCATATCGTTGTCGAGTAGTTTCCTTCTTCGTTCCTATCTGCTGCGAAGTTTGCTATACCATCAGCTGCTTGGTTGCCTTCTCTATAGTTGTGTTGAATGTGGCAGGAAGGTATTTGGCGCATTCTTTGTTTAATTTCTGCAATCATTTGTGAGATATACCAAGGAGCTTCCGTTGTTGTTTTGATAAAGCGCATGAGATTCTCAGAGTCCGTTTCAAATATCACTCTTGGCCATTGTCTTTCCATCGCTATTCTGGTTGCTATTACGGTTGCCCATGTCTCTGCCATCAGCGTAGTAGTTAAACCTAGAGGTTGTGCAAGAGCCATAATGGTTTGTGTGTTCGAGTCCCTGCAAATGAATCCCGCTCCTGCCATACCTGGATGGCCTCTAGCAGCTCCATCTGTGTTTATTTTTATCCAACCCGAAACTGGATTAGACCATCCAACTTGAATGATTGTAGTTGTTCTTGTGATGGTTGTTGCAATCCTTGGTGTTGAATTTCCGGGTAGCACCGGTGGGGAGATTTTTCTTGCCCATTCAAATTCTTGTTGTTGTGCTAGAGCTGTCCTTAGGATGTTTTCTTGGTAAGATTGGGATTGGTTGAAGACAAGTTCATTTCTGGTTGTCCATAGCGCCCAGAAAAGAAAACAACAAGATGTGATGGTAGGTATATTGGCAGAAGCTTGTAGAAGATGCAATATGGTTGTTTGAGGATTCAAGGTGATGGGTTGGTTGTTATGGTGAAGATGGTTTGTTGGTATGTGGTTTAGAAGGTTGGTCCACGCCGTTGTTGCCACAGGACATTGAATAAGCATGTGCGTTACCGTTTCTGGGGCGGAGTTGCATCTGGGGCAAATGTTTGAATTGGTGAGGTTGATGTGGTGTAATAAAGAGAAGCTTGGTAATCCTTCGTTGATAGCTTTCCACAAGAAAAGCTGGATTTTTGGAGGACATGGTAAGGTCCATAAAATTTTGGTGTTTGGGCGGGGGTTTATGGTTGTATGGTTATCTTGTTGGGTTAAACAGTTGTATCCAGAAGCAGTGGTGTATTTTCCGGATTTCGAATGTGGCCAGATTATCTTATCTAGGTTGTTTTCCAAGGGAAGGTGGATATTGATAATATGTTGTATTGAATCAGGTGGAAGGTTGTGTAGCTGATCATGTATCCAATTGTGAGTAAGAGGGTCAATTATATCAGCCACGGTTTGGATAGGGTAACAATGGGTAGGATCAAGGTTAGGAAAATGAGGTATCCAATTAGATTGGATGGGAGTGTCTAAACCATTCCCAATGCGATGAAATAACTGTTGTTTGACAAAAGGTATAAGGGATGCCATTTACTTCCATTGCGGGCTGGTAGTAGAAGGAAAATTGATCGTACCTTGAAAAATTGGTTGATGTTGGAGGTACTTCTCTTTGTGATACCAGTGCAGATGGAATATGGTTGATCGTGAATATTCCAAAGTCTTTTCATGAGCAAATCTTTATTGTGATGGCTACTCTTCTTGATGCCGAGTCCTCCTTTTGCTATCGGTGTGTGGAGTTTTTTCCATCCCAAAGGGCGAAGTTTTCTAACAGAATAATCATGCCCCCAGAAAAAAATTCTGGTAATCTGGTCGATTTGTTTGTGGACATGAGTGGGGAAAAGTTGTGTTTGCATAAGGTGGTTGGAGGTTGGAGTTAAGGAGGTTTTAATGAGAACTAACCTCCCGGCAGGTATAGGGCATTTTGTCATTCATCCTTGAGCTTTACGAGCTAGCCTTTGAAGCAATGGTTCGAAGATGTGGCGGGAGGTTCTCCCGTGTTTAAATTGGACTCCAAGATATATAGGAGAGGTTAAAGAGGTTGGCATGTTGTAAAATTGGTGTAGAGTATTGACATCGTCTGGCTGTAATCTCGGATGGTGGATGATTGTTGATTTGGCTGTGTTGATTATTTGTCTTGTCGATGAGCCATATGATTGAAGTATGTTTTTTAGGTGGATGTTACTTTCTTGGGAGGCTTTGTAGGTGATTAGGATATCATCTGCATACATAAGATGTAATATGGCTGGTGCTTTTTGCGATATTCTGAGACCTCGAACCAGCTGCTTGGCTTCCAGTTTGGCAAGATTTGTTGATAGAATTTCAGCACATATAATGAAAATGCATTAAGATATGGGATCACCTTGTCTTATGCCTCTCGTCGGTGTGATGAAACCATGAGGGGTGCCATTGATGTTGATGGAGTAGGTGACTGAGCTGATACATAACATGATAGTCCACAAATATCGCCGGGAATCCTAATTTGATGAAGGTTTTTTTAATGAAACCCCAGTCAAGGCTATAGTATTCCTTTTGGATATCTAGTTTAAGAGCAATTTTGGGCTCTTTGGTGATGGCTGAAGTTTTAATGTAATGGAATAGCTCTCACACAATTGCGATGTTATCATGCATTGAGCGTTGAAGGACGAAGGCGCTCTAATATGGACTTATTAAAAATGGGAGAAAGGGTCGAATGCGGTTGACTATAATTTTTGATATGATTTTATAACAGACATTGCAGAGGCTGAGAAGTCTGAATTGAGATGGTTTTGTTGTGTGGTCCACTTTTGGAATTAACGTAATGTTTGTATGGTTCATGAGGGGGTGGATATTTAAAGAATTAAAAAAAACTTCGAACCATAGCTATTATTTGAGTGTGAGTGGTATCCCAGAAAATTTTGAAAAACTTACTTGTATAACCATCCAGCCCAGGGGCACTTTCTGAGTTGATAGAGAACAGAGCTTACTTGATTTTTTGTACTGTTATTTCTGCAGAAAGTGAATCACATTGTGTGGTTGTTAATCTTGGTGCTATTTCCTCAAATAGCTCTTCATCTATTATTGTGCTCGGAGCTGTTTATTGAGTTGTGAAATGGTCCAGGATGATCTGAATTACTTGATCTTTATTGGAAACCCAGTTGTTTTGCGGATAATGTAATTGTTGAATGTTGTTGCGACTTCGGTGTATCGTTGCTTTGGTGTGGAAGAAGGTCGTATTATTATCTCATGATTTGAGCCATTGTATTCTGGATCTTTGTTGCCAATATGTGGCATGACATAGAAGTAAGGTTAGGTGCTGATTCCTGAGCTCCTTTTCTTGATTTAGCCAATATGTTAATTCTTCTCCATTATGAATGGCGCACTGATGTTGTGCCCTCTGAATTTGCGCTATTGACTTGCGAATTAGTGTTGGAAGATGCCCAAAGGTGTCCTTGTTCCAATCCATAAGAGTTTGGCCAGTGGTGATTAGCTTTAGCTGAAGGTCCAGAGCAGGTTCAGCATCACTTTGTTGAGTCCAGACAGAAGCTACAACTTGCTTGAGATGAGGGTGCGTCAACCATAGATGTTCAAATTTGTAATTCTTTTGTCCCTGCCATTCAATTACTTTGGTGCGCAAAAGGATGGGGGCGTGATCAGACGCTATCCTCAGAAGATGAGTAACGGCGGCATGAGGATTTGTCGTGCGCTAATATGGGTTGCAAGTGCTCTATCCAATCTTTATAATATGTTGTCTTGACCCTGCTGATTGTTTGTCCAAGTGTATGTATCCCCACGAAATCCTAGGTCGGCGAATCCCATTTGATCTATCATTGTGAGGAAAGGCTAAGTCTCGCTGTAGTTGACTTGTCTTCCTCCTTTCTTCTCCGATTGGTTTGTTACTTCACTAAAGTCCCCTATCAACACCCAAGAGGTTGAGTTGGTTATGTTGGGGAAAATTGTTGGGAAATCGTGCCAAAAATCAGTTCTTGTATTTGGATGTGGAGGACCGTAAATGGTTGTGCATATCCATGGTTGTGCCGGAGCTGGGGGAGTGACAAGGACATGGATGAAACTCTGGGATTGAGTTAGCACTTGAATGTTTAGGTTGTTCCAGATGAGACAAAGTCCTCTTCGACCAACTTTGGGGACTGTGGTTAGGTTTTGGAATTGAAGGGATTGAGCAAGGCTGCTGACTCTATATGGTATATCTTTTACCATATTATCCCCATGGTTGTGGATGCTCAACAACACCAAGTATATAAAACCTAATCTAATCTTTATAAAAAAAAAGATAAACAAAAAAAAAAATTATGATAAAATCTGTAAACTGTGATTCAGGATCACCGATCAATTGTATGTATTGTACAAAAGATGTTTAACTCTTCTTATTTAAGAAAAGATGTTTTGTGTTAGATATTTATTCATCTTCCTTTCAAGTGTATATGCAAATTAAGTTGTGTTTCAAATTATGCTTCTCACTTTTCTCAAATCCATCTTTCATTAATTTGCTTTTCCACAAATTTATGGTAACAAGTTGTGGTAGCAGTAATATCCCATGAATCCTTGTTACGCCATATTTTTTTTGATTTTTTAAAGTATATATTCAATGGTTTTATTCATAAGCACTCATTCTCAACAACTTCATGCACTTAACTTCACCATGACTTCGTATCTAGTTATAATGAATTTTCTTTTGAATTTGTGAGACCAGAAAAAGGATAAATATTCCCTTTAATTTCAAGTAATGGTTTAAGTCTATGTTCATCAAAGGAATACTGCGTTAGAGATTATTTCATCTGCAATCCATTCACTAGACGGAGTGTCTCACTCCCTCTACCTCGGCCAAATAATGAACTAGTGGGTTTTATTGGTTTTATTTTTGAACCTTCTACGGGGATTTATAAGGCCATTCACTTCATTTTCTTTGGGAACTATAATGTAACTTTAATCTCCAGGTATTCTCATCCGATATCATGTAACTATCATGTATCATTTATTCATGTTCGAAAAAGTACTATCTAAAAAGGAGATGTTACCAAGTACACCACCAACATTTTTGTTCGGCAACCTGTATGGACAAAACCTAATACAAATGCAAGAAGACCAACTTAATGATCCTTGACAATATGTAAGTAGAGTTTATATCTCTATATCTTTTTAATCGGTATTTATAGACTATGGAGTCTGTGAACCTAATTGTTAAAAATAGTACTTGGACGATCTCAAAAATCAATATCCAAGATCAATCTAGTCATATCCAAATAATCATATCGGAATCCTGCCAAGTAATAAACTTGTTGCCGATCTTTCAAGATATAAATTCTAAAAGAAACAAGTCTTGTAATCGATAATAATTATATGACATATCTACTAAGATTGAATACGTACTACTCGTGTAACCCATATTATAAAGATAAACAATATAATGCGGAAAAAGAAAAACACAAGTCACTATGAGTTTTATTAAGGAGGAAACCGTAACTGCAGAAAACCCCCGGGACCTCGTCCAGATTTGAACATCAAACTGTATTAAGCCTCTATAGACACTAGCCTACTATCATACTTCGTATTGGAATGTAGTTGAGCCCGAACCCACCCTCCAAGCAATTCAGTTACAGTCGCGCTCCTAACGTCTCTTGAACCTCGCAAGGCTCCACGCGATTGATTTCATTAGGTGACGTCCTTTATAGCCTAAGAGTTGCTTCAACCTAAGTGAAGACTTTTGATACCAATCTTCCTCTAACAGATAAGCCTATTTGATTTCCCTTTAGATCAAAGATCAAAGCTTGGAAATTTGTTTACAATAGACAAAGCAAGCAAACCTCACAAATTCGGAACACGTACACCCACTTAGATGAGAGGCCTGGATTCTTTACCACCTCTCAAGAACAATCTTCAACTTATCAATTAAGAATAGCTTTCAGATATCTATCTTGAGGAATCACAAAGTCTGAGACAAACATAACTTTGCAATTACTATCTATCTTTCCTGAAACAGATTACGTGAACCTCGATAACAGAAAAGCAAGATCATAATACACGAACTATCAAGGTAAAATATAGTCGGAGATAAATTCATGATTCCCCAAAGCGAAGTATTTTAGTCGTAAGCCTAATAACGTTTCACAAAAAAAACTTGGGTCAATAGAGGACGACTCTAGTTATCAATATGGCACAAGATGTCAGGGATTGAAATTCGCATCTCTATTTATTATTTTTCAAGACTGAGGGTTGCTTAGAATTCAAGTTAAGAAAACTTTAGAATCAAGCAAACATTTTCTCTGTTTAGATGAAACTCTAATCAGGGTTTCAAGTAAGCATGTGAGAATTAGTCTTGAAAATACAATGTACGAAAAAAAAATCAGTACCAACATATATCATCTCTTCTTTCTGTTTTCTATTCTGGACCTTATGGTTGGCTAGGAATGACCTAATATACCGCCAAAAGCAAACAACATCAAAAGAAATCTTAACTTGGGCTACAAAAAACAACAAGAATACTCTGCAGCGCAAGATTCCTTACCTCCTGTCCTACCAGGAGATTCACCGATACTTAACCGCTCAAGAAGCAACAAAAGGATTTCAACAATATCAGTAGGATGGTCAACCCCAAACATGAACTGGATTAAGATTAACACAGATGGAGCGGCCAGGGGTCATCCGGGTTTCGCCGGTGCAGGTTTCATTTGCAGGAACTCCGACGCACAAACTGTTATGGCTCTAGCTCAAACTCTAGGAATTATTACGGCTTTAACTGCAGAAACTTGGGCTATGCTTTTGGCATCAAGAACAGCAATGGCCAAAAGTCATATTCGAGACAGACTCAAAAAACCTTTTGCGCTTCATCACATCCTCTACTCCCCCACCTTGGCACATCTCAGGAATGATCGAGGAAATAAAAAATTAAATGCAACAGATCCCGCATGCTGTTATCCAACACAACTACAGAGAAGGAAATCAAGCAGCAGATGGCCTAGCCAACCATGCAGCAGATGGAAGTCAAATGGGAAATTTCTCAACCAAAATTTAGGACCAGAAAATCCCGGATTTTCTCAGTCAAATTATTTACCATGACTTCGTGGGTACCACATACCCACGTCAAATTGTAACCTAATCTTTTTTAATAATATATGCATGCTTCAAAAAATAAAAAATCCTCATAAATAAGAATTATATCTATTCAAATTTACTCGATCTCAATTTTAAGAATTGTTTAATCTAAAAAAAATCCAACAGTGCCACAACTAAATAAAATATCCCCTGAAACTTATTTGGAAGAACCCGATCATAAAAACTTGATATACTCGATCCAGCTTGTTTATTTTAGGTATATGAAAAAAAAATTAGTGCATTATAAGAGTATAAAATAATAAACTAAATTTCAACTTTCAAAACATTCCCACAAAAAAGTACAAAAACATCATAGTTCCACTATTCGGGTAATAACCCAATAATTATTAATTACAAATGAATTTCAGCCGGGGGAACTTCTTTCTAGACTTCTGAAAGGGGAACCATCTTCATTTATAACTACATTAATCAGACTACTATTAATATTCAATAATCTTTCAGAGTTTTTTTTTTTTTTTTTTTTTTTTTTTTTTTTTTTTTTTTTTTTTTTTTGCCTTAGTTATTGACCCGAATAAGATAACTTTGTTACTTGGTTTCTCAGTATCTTATTGAGCATAATAATATTAGTCTGACAAGCTCTTATCTTTAGTGAAGCATTGAGCTTCTATTTTTTTAAGAAAAATTGAGCCTTCTACCATTTTTTGTTTTTCTGCAAGGCTTATTCTGATTTATTAGAATTCCATCGTAAATGTAATATTGATTGAGTTTTAGGAAGTGCCGTTACAAAACAGGTTATATCAAGTATACTAACATTTTATAAGCAGCATGGATGGACTGATGGGAAAAACTACTAACATTTTATAAGCAGCATGGATGGACTGATGGGAAAAACTACGTACCTACGTATAAATCACGAGCTGTGGAATTTTATAAGCCACTGTTTTGAAAGAAGTTACTAAAAGCTTCCTGCTAAAATATGTCTTCCAGCACCACTTATTGCTTCTCAGTTGGCAAATCTATTCAATGGGTTTGAACTGTTCTGAGTTCAAGGTCGTTGATGTTCTAAAAGTAAAGGTTATTGAAACTCATCAAGTTCTTGAAATTTCCGCTCAACCCAAAGCTCCTTCTCATCTAGTTGTTACTAACTCTGTTAGGAAATTACTGGTGCTCGGCGCACTGCAACCAATTGACCGGGGAGATGGGTGTTTGGAAACTCCCAATAAAACCAAGTGAAAGTTTGTACAAAACTAAGGCAGGAGAACTAGATCCACCCATTTATGCCGACTTTTTTACGATACGATTAGCGGGGAAATCGAACACCTAACCTATAACTAGGGAGTTCGACCCTTGGCCAACTGGGCTATTCCCCGTTGGTTCATATTTATATCAACGCCAGCTAATAACAATTCTTCTGCATCAGCTGTTTCATTATCGTAGACACCCCAATTTTAAATAAGCGTAATTCAAAGTTGCTGCAAAATCGTAAATAAAACCGTTGCATGTGTCGAGCACAAGACAAAGTTTGGTCGTGAGTTCACTTAAAAATTAGCCAGGCCCAGTTATAATGCCTACAGCAGTCAGCAATAAACTAGCATGTCACCAGGACTAAGCCCATCTGGCCCATTAAGAAGCTCAACAAATACACACTCTCCGCACCCATTAGTCCTGTTATAAACCAATGTTTATTTATTAAGATGCCCTTGTGTTTAAGATTAGGGTTTTTTCTATCCCTATAAATAGAGACATAAATCCTTATAATTCTACACACATTAATAGAATTTCTCTCTCTCTTTTCCCCTTTACTTTGTGGCATTTGTCAACCACTATATCAACAGTATTTTATGTTTTGGTTTTGAGTATTTTTTTTTTCTCTTCTAGTATTTACTAAGGATCAAGGTAATCAATTGGATGAGTTGATTTTCCTTTATTCTCTATAAAAAAAAATTCATTAAGAAAGGGAAAATAAATCCATCAAAAGATGGTTACAGTTTCTGTTCTTTTAATGAAACTGTAGATGTTATGGTTATTTATTTACCTTTACAATAATTAATCACGTGCATGGTTGAGAAACCTCCGGCTGATGAATATTGGTATTTTTGTCCATTGGACAATGATCATGTGATTTTTGTATGGTTTTTATTTATTTACAAGAAACCATACATTACCACTTTCCCTTTTCCGGTGACTTAAAGGACAATATTCTTTTTAGTTTGTCCATACGATTACCAATAAATATTGGTTTTGCTCCATCGTCTCTATAAGATGGAAAAAACGGATTGGCGTACTTTTTACATTTTTGCCAATATGGTGTGATTTTTTCCCTTCTTCTCGTCAATTCTGATGGTAATGATCGGCTAAAGCGAAGCCTTTAACATTAAATATGTTATTCTACAATAACAAAGCATGAGTTTCTATTCTTTACATGAAACCATTCTTTTACCACATAATGGATTCTTCCATACGACATTTTTTTCCCGTCGTCAATATGATTTTGGTATATTGTTTTAGTCGATTGGTATAATTTTTTCTCCTATCAGTATAAGTTGGCATTCTAATTTTTCAGCCAATGGTTCTATTCCTAGCAGGGAACATTGATTGGTTTCTACTCCCTACAAGAAACCATCATTAATCAATAAAAAAAATGGATTTTTTCCAAAAAGACTAACGATAATGATTTCTTTATGTTCTTAAAAGAGAAACATTTTTTGTATCGATCCTAGATTGAGATTTCGTTATCAGGGTTTAAGCCACTTACACGTACCAATAAAATGAAGAATTGCTGCATTCCTGAGAGATATTGTGCAATTTTGATTTTCCTTGTTGTAATTATTCTCCAAAATTTGAATTGTTCCGCTTGTAGTTGGACATGGACATTAAAGAACAAAGGGTGCGCACCCGGCTTGTTAGGCCATATAATTAGTCCTTCTAGTGACTATATAGATCTTGATATAATTTTCTTAAACAAAGAATGTGTCCATAATTTGTTTCTAAATCATTATCTCGTTTGCCTTAGAGGTCACATAATTATTTGGAGATTATATGGCTGTAACCAATAAAATCCATGGTTGATGTTTTGTTGGAGAGGACTAATCTCTCAACAGTTCAACAAAAATTGTAAGCGGAACTATGAAGAAGAAGAGGACTAACTCTTGTTATTTCCCAGAAGATGTTTTGTTGGAGATCTTTGTTCGTCTTCCTTTCATGTTGATATGCAAGTTCAGGCGTGTATCAAAATCATATCTATCGCTTTTCACAGACCCATCTTTCATTAATATGCTTTTCAACAAACTAATGAAAGATGGTGGTATTACTCCATGGACACTCGTTACCCAGTATTGCAACTTCATTGCTGACATTCATAACCGCTTGTTCTGCTCAACTTCATCTATTAATCTTCACCATGAATTTATATCAAGTCAAAATGGTTTTGCTAATTTTGAATTCCATGTAGTTCCAAAAAGGGAGATGTTCCACTTAGCTTCAAGTAATGGTTTAGTTCTCTGTGCAGAAAATAGATTCCATCCTACAGAATATTTTATTTGCAATCCATTAAGTAGACAGTGTGTCTCACTTCCTCAACCTCGACCAAATCCATTACCTTCAAGTAATGGTCATGATGGTTTTATTTATGAATCTTCTACGGGAACTTATAAGGTCATTCGCATCCCATTTTGCCATGGTCGCAATTTTAGTCTCCAGATTTTCTCATCTGATTCAAGTGAATGGAGAACTCATGAAGTTACATGCTCTGAGGAAATCGATACGTTTACTATGAACCACATGACCCATATATTAAACTATAATAGAACATGGTATTGGATGGAAGGTGGAGGAGTTAGAATGCTAACTTATAACGACATCGGTGGTGCTGGTAGCGAGTGCAGCCTATTCGACTTGCCTCGTGAGAGTCGTAAGGTTTCTAATCGGCAGAGATGTCTGGGGGAATCAAATGGGCCTCTCTGCTATGGCCAAATTGAGAAAGTAAGCAATATCAGTGTCTGGGTATTCCAAAATGGTTGCGAAAATAATGAATCGACTTGGAAGTTGTTATGTAAAAATATTGAATTAGAGGATTGGTTATGTGTATCACCACGACCAAAAGAAATAGATCGCATCTTAGCTTTTAGTCCAGTGGATGAGAGGGTTGTGATCTTGAAATGTCATGAATATGAAGTGGCATACAATACTCAAACTAGAAAATCAGAAATGCTTTGCTCTTCTCACCCTTCTGCATACGAAGAAGTTACTAGTCGAAATGCTAGAGCTATTAGTCGAATTGTGGTAACACCACGGTCAACAATCATTCCAACTACTATCAACTTTACTTCTATGTAACTACATAGAGTCTTTGTTACCTCAATTTCTATCTTTTTTTTTTTTTTTTTACATACTATCGTAAAGATGCACAATTTGTCTGCTTGGCATGACATACACGCCATTTGTTGTCTTTTTTTATAAGTGATGGTGTTCCGATACTCTTTTTGCAGTTGAGTGCCAACTGCCAAGAACAATACAAATGTGCATGGTCTTTAAGGTTTCAATTACTTCAAGAACAGTTTTGATGTTTTAATTCAATAATCTTAGCCTGTGTGCTAGGATGCAGATGATAGGAACTTCTTAAATACATATTTTCTTCATCACGTTTCCATCAAATTTAAGGCTTCAGTTTTTTAATGAGATGCAAGAACTAGTATTCAACTATCAAGTCTCAAGAGTCAATAATATGGGTTATAATATTGCAAAACTTTGGAGGAGAAATGATAGGATCAGTTTCAGAAAAAATGATTTGCTAATGCCGGATACTGATAATAGTCCTCAATGTCGGAGCCAGTGGAAGAACGTGGTTAATTTGGTTTCAAGTATTCATGATTTGGCTGTTTTTACTATGAGGAACGGAAGGGGTATTCGTTTTTGGAAGGATAAATGGATGCAAAGGGGTCGTTTGCAAGATATTTTTCCGGTCGTTTACAAAGCAACAAGAGATAAGGAAGCTTCAATTGCCGAGATGATTGTTTGGAAATGTGATTTCAAGAGGAGATTGAATGCAAATGAGAGACTTGAGTGGGATTTTCTGTACCGTGACATCCGGTTAATATTTTAGACAATTTTAGCACTAATAGATGCTATGAACTATTGTCTGGCGATCAAGCTCCATGCAATTTCGAAAGACATCTTTGGAAGCGAATAATCTCTAACAAGGTTAGTTTTATACTTTGGGCTTCTTTCCATGATTCTCTCCCAACTAGAGATATGTTGTCTCATAGAGGTATGCAAATAGAGAGTGCTTTGTGTGTGCTGTGTGGAAGCGAAGACGAAACCACGGATCACATGTTTATGCATTATGCATTGTTCTTTTTCTTTTGTGGTTTGGGACTACTTCATCAAGGCTTTCAAGATATCATGGCCATTGCCGAGAAAGCTTCTACATTTGTTTGATGCCTGGACTACGAATGTTTTGCAAGGAAGAGGTAAAGCTGTTTGGCAAATCATCCATTACGCAATTTGTTGGACTTTGTGGAAGGAGAGAAATGGGAGAGTTTTTGGGAGAAGACAGAAAACGACAAGTGAAATCATTGATCTTGTAAAACAGTTGGTTGTTCTTTGGTCTTTCGATTCAGATACTTTTAAGTTTGTTCCCCCTAGCCTCGTTTGGAGCAATTGGGAAGCACTCATGAATGAGTGATTATTTTGTGTTATCTTTTCTCTTTTAATATAACCTTTTCTTCAGAAAAAAAAAAATTCAGAAAAAAAGGAAAGAAAACCAGAAATGAGCCAACCCATCTGCATCAACATTTCCCCACAATTTTGCAACATCATGCCACATTTTTCAAGTTTTTGTTGTTGGACATTAAGATTTTACCCTTTATTCTCAAAAAAAAAAAAAAAAAAAAAAAGTTGGACAAAATCTCCATCAAAGTAAAAATGATGCTGAATATGTGAGTTTTGGAGCATAACTTAGACAGTTTGTCTCTGGAACTCTTGCAATTAATTAATTAATAATAATATGATTTCAGGTGAATTTCCTCTGTTGTGGTTAAAAGAAGCTCGATTTATAGAGCTTCTGGCCCTACCAGAGAATATTTAGACCAATAGAAAATTGTTATACAAAAATTAGAATATTGTATAATAATAAACTCTAGAGCTTTGGGTCCCACAGAGAATATTTAACCAATAGGAAATTGTTTTACAAAATTTATAATATTTAATAATAATTATGTGGGTTTAAAGTTATCTCAAATCTAAAACACCGCACGAGCTATATAAGTTTAAGACTTGGGCAACCAATCTGATCCTGTGCAACGCACGGGCCCATATCTACTCAAATTGAAAAGTGCAAGAGACGAACTCTTTAAAGTAAGACATGCTCAACTCACAATGGAAGACGGACAATTAGAAGAACTGAAGTTTTTCTTTATAAAAAAAAATAAGTATGAGGTATGAGCTTTATAGAAGAAGAAACAAGACGGACATCTACCTCATTGAACAAGGGCACTTTTTAGTTTGACCAAAATGGTTTCCTTCTCACAAAAGTGGTTGAGAAAATCTCTTCCATCAAAAAGAAAGAAAACCATTTAATGTCATCCATATTGGATCTTTGAATTTCCACCTAAAGTAGTTGAGAAGTAAAAGACATTACAAAAATTACTGAACTAAATGAGAAGAGATAAAGAGTCTAAATGAAGTCAAGCAAGGAAATAGCTTATTTCCCTTTGATATTTCAGAAGCATAACCACATAAGAAAAGAAGGGTGCTTACAGTGGATTCTAATAGAGCTTTGTCAACAAAATATGACATTGTACATAACTAACTGTTGCATTTGCTTCATTAGCTTTCAACTTTACACTGCTAAGTGTCAACCTTAGTAACACTGAAAATTCGAAGCCACAACCTCATTATTTTCAACCAAATATTGAGTATCTAGTGGGAATCCACGAATGGCCTTTCATAAATTTTTGTAGATCAATGAGATAACTTTGACTTACTGAGCAGAACAGAAGTGGATTGCTTATCATGATGTAGAAAGCATTGTTGTAATTTATGAGTTCACTCTTCCATACATTGAAAGAATATCCCTCAGCTTCTTTGCCTCGGGTTCCAGGTCATCGAAACTCAATGAGCTAGGTAATCTCCAACTCCAATTTCCAAACTGCAAGAAATTAGAAAATGAAGTTACTGAGATTGGATAACAGATAAAAATGGCAGTGAGACAAAGGGTTATAATCCATGTTTAAACAGATGGCAGAAGTTAAAGAAATGGAAATATATGATAGCAGCCATTATGGTTTGTGGTCACAAATTTCGAACACAGAAAATTTGGACAAAACTCAAAAACATATTTTGGATATCATTTATCCATTTCCAAGACATTCTGTTTCTGACTTAGTTACTGTAATGAAAATTTTAACATATAGCGCTAACCATGAAAAGCAGTACATGAATGCTACAGCCTAAATTTACCTGTGTAGCTGGAACATTCATCCTTGCCGAACTTCCCAGACTAAGGATATCTTGCATGGGTATGATGGCAGTTCTAGCCACCGAGGAGAGTAAAACACGTATAAGGGTCCATGAGATATCACCTTCTTCGCTTATTGCAAGATACTTGAGTACCTGTTTGGAAACACCAATAAAAATTAACAACCCACACATATTGTCGGTTAAAGTGAATATTCACTAAGCACGGGAGGAAATACACTAGAATTACTAAACATGGTAAGAAAAGAAGAAACTCACACTTGATTTCTCTTCTTGTTTCAAGTTTTCCCACCAGCCTCGAACCTAGAACCATGTAATGAGGAATTAAGATTTGGTTCTGCCAAAGAGAAATCTTCAAAGCCAATAGATATGTTATCAAACAGAAGTATAGGACTCTCACCGTGTCATTGTCATGAGTACCGGTATATGCCACTTGATCGCTCTCATGGTTATGAAGCAAATGAGGGTTTTCCGAGTCCCCTCCAAAACCTGTAACAAGAAAAATGAGGAGAAGTATATCAGCTTCCAAGGTTGGCTTCAGAATTTAAAACCAACAAAATTTACAAAATCAGCAGTCGTTCATTACCAAATTGGAGGACAGCCATTCCAGGTGCTCCAATCACTTTCCTTAGTTGAACAACATCCTCTGTTATGACTCCCTGACATGTATCAGGGATACAAGAAGTTAAGAAAATTGAGAACATATTCTAAACTCCAACGCAACAAATGTGAGGAATAGCAGTGCATATAAATACATAAGAAGATTTGCTCATGTTCACAACTGTTTATAGTGGTTTGAAATGTTGAGGATATTGAAATTTGTAAATGCAGTTTTTCAATTTCTAAGACTACTATGGGTTAAAACACAAATTTCCAAGACTACTGTTTATTGCACGTACCAGATCCTCAGCAACTATATCGATCTTTCCAACAGATTTGAAGATGGCATCAAATAATGCTTTCTTCGGCCCAGCCTGTGGTCAACCAAAACTACGTTTTACTTTAATCATCATATTACAAAGTATAGATTCTTAGAAATGCGCAAGTGACTTACCTTCCATTTGCCGAACATTGCAATCTTTGATTCTGCAAATTTGTGCAATCAAGGTCATTAAAGATATACATAGAAGGTAACGAATCACACAAGCAGTCTAGACTTGATTGCTTTTAAAAAAAAAAACTCGGCTGGATCTTATCAAGATCCCGTTGCTGTTATGTTCAGTGATGCAAACTAGACTTGATTGGATAGTTTAGCTGCCTGATGTGGTTTGTTCTTTCTAGAATTCTGAAGTTGCAGAAATGTTTGAAGGGGTAGATTTGTTGGTCAAGAATTGGGGGAGATACCATAGATTCGATGATTGTAATATGAACTTGAAAAATTCTGGAAGGTTTTCCGACTACCAAAATTGGACTTACGAATGAATGTACTGTGGAGGAAAAGAGAAAGAATGACGCGAGCAATCTTAAATTATATGGCCTCACCTGCAGGAACAGCCCAAAATCCAGCGAATCCTCGAAAATGATCTATCCGAAATTCATCATAGAGATCATGTGCGCGACGAATTCTCTGTACCCACCAAGAAAAGCCAACAGCCTCCATAGCTTTCCAATCATATAACGGACTGTAATGTTTGCAAGTGAAAAGAAAACAACAACATAAGTGTATACTGAAAGGGTATATTAACACAGACAAGTATCATTTTCACTATACAGAAGTAAGAAAACTAAAAACTAGGAAAGGAATCCAACTGGAGGTTTAGAACGAAAAACATAAGAAATCAAGTTTTTTTTCCCTTCAATGACTATGATATTAATTCCAAAATAGACTAATTCATGCATGCGGTATTATTTGGTTAGATCATAACCTGTCCCACAGTTGACCAGTTTCGCTGAAGGCATCAGGGGGAACACCACTAACGAGGACCGGAAAACCACTCCTGTTCTGCCAAACGATAAAGTGGGTCATAGTCAACAACAACAAAAGAAAATCTAGAGCGCCATAAGCAACACCTTAATTATTGAAATACAAACACTCACCAATAAGAATTGCTTCTTATTTGCCCAGACATCTGCGCTATGATAACCTACATAAATAGGCATGTCCCCCATTATCCTGATTCCCTTCGACTGTGCATATTTGCGAACTTTATGCCATTGCCTTTGGAATAAGAACTGTTGAGCAATGAAGTTGTTTATCTGAAACATGTACAACAAAGAGAAACCCATGAGACAATATCAACAGCTAAGAATCCAAAAATAGTTTAGATTTCCATTTTGATGTCACTTGCGACAGAACCCAAAACTTAAATGTTTGCAATAGCATATTTTTGGTGTTGTTTTATGTTTGCTTGGTAAAATCTCGGGTTTGGTACGGCCAAAGGCAGAAGTCCATTGTGTGATAGTTAGTAATTAATGGTAAGTACTCACAAAGTCACTTTCTCTTTCGTAGATTCCTTCCAAAGCCACGATATGGCGATTTTTTAATGGTTCAGGCCACTCATTCCAAGTGAAGGTATTTAAAGAGTTGTCAATTGCAGCAAAATAAGCTGCATCCTCGAGCCATCCTGAAAAGAGGTTCATAAAACTTGGAAACTTTAGATGAGAAAGCTTCCCTAAATATTGACAGACAGTGAAGAAGTTCTGACACAAAGATTAATCCAAAAAGCAAACAAACCAATGCATGCCTGTCTTTAATTGATTGATACAGCAAACAAAATACTTGACCAATCTCATAAATATGCATACAATAGAGAACTCGTACGGTATATCTTACCAGAAATTTCGGGGTCTGTACGAAATTCTTCAAGCTGTTTCTTGAGCTCCCCTTCACTCAGAATGAGCCTTTCTGCAGCCTAATAACTAGTTAGAATTAAAAACAATAATAAGCCTGAAGTACACTAAGAATTGGCATGCATAATTTTTCGACTTCATATTCAATACAAAAACAAGTAAGATGTGGAGGTTTTAATATGAAGGTAATTTTACAGACTCGATGCAACTTTTACTTAACAACTAAGCCTACGAGGAAAGTGTTTTGAACAAAAACAAAGGAGTCGGTTCCATTCCTCCAAGATTTGTACATCCAACTGAACTAGTTGCTTTCTGAGTGCATCCCACCCACATACGGAGTCTAAAAACAAAACTAAACTAATGTGTTTTCATATACTTTACCTTGGCTATTAATGGTTCCTTTACACTAGCAACAGCTTCAAATTTCACTCGCTCTGCAATTCTGTACAGATAAATCACTTGCTTATATAAGCACATAAATATAGATTTACCAAATTTTACTTGGACTTTCTACAAAATCAGTAATATTCAGATCCTCACATTGGTTTCGGAAGCTCATCCTTGTTCAATAAACCATCCTTAACTAGCTCTTCAAGAGAAATCAATAGCGTATTTCCACAATTTGCATCCTATTCAGAACAAACAAGATAAACAACTCTCAAGTCCAATAAAACATATAGCAATCAATACTGACCTCTCTTTCATTAGGCAATTGGTCAATGGAAGTTTCTTTCAGTAAACTAGTGTGCATTATCGATTCCACATTACCTGACCGGAGTAAGGCGACCCTTCTTCATTAGCCTTCCTCCCTGGTGGAACAAGAGGAAGTACCTACAAACATATACACAGCCATGTCAAGAAAATCATCTGAAAATGAAATTCAATTGAACAAAAAGAAAACCCAAAAAGGCTAATTCCATGAATTAAGAACTATTTCAGTAAAGTTACTATTATTTTATACTAATAAAATTTCCAATTTAGGACCATTTTCCTCCCCTCCACTTCCCTTTTCTAGTTTTTACCACAGACCCATTTTCAGAAAGTGTTCCAAGAGCAAAACCCAGTAACCAAAATCGGAAATTTTTGCAATTAAGCCATTCAATTTCTGGAGAGGACAACCAAAATACCTGCCAGACAGAACAACCAGAATCATGAAGCCAATCCAATAACTTAAAAACCTCATCGCCAAGATCACCAATACCATAATTCCCATGTAAAGATGTTGGATGAAGAAGAATCCCAGCTCTCCTCTTATCCTTAACATCTTTCTCAGGAAACCAATCTCCATAATTTTCAGGCAAATCTTCTCCTACATTTACAGCAAAATCTTCAGCAGAAACTGCATTCACTGATAACAACACTCCTTTCTTCCTTACAACTCCCCATTTCAAACCAGTAAAAGTACATAAATTATTATCAAATTTTGTAAATTTATGAGGAAGAAGAGATTTATTTGAAGAAATTGGTGTTGATTGTAGTAGACATAGTGAACGAGAAATCGGCATAATTCTGACCCAAAAAAAATTCAAAATTGTTCTAACGAGAAACAAGATTGAGATTGAGAATGGGGTTCTTTTCTTTTTAAGGGTTTTGATGGAAGGAGGGGGAGTAATCCGCCATTGTTGAGACCTTCACGTGTTACACATACTGAGGAGGAGGAGGAGGAGGTGTAAATATCAAGTAAAGGATAAGTAGAAAAAAGGAGAGAGTTTGGTTAGATTTTGTACGTAAGGTGTGGGTCAAACTGTGGTGGCCTGTGGTGTATTTTCAGACTTTCAGTTCAGGGTTGAATTTCCAACAGTGATTAAATTTTTTTCTTTCCCAAAATGATTTTAAAGTTCCAAGATTATACCACTTAAATGAACCTTTTCTGACTGTTCACTTGTCCCAGTTTTGGCCGGAATTGTGCTCATCGGAAAAGTTTTGTTTGAATTTCCAACTCGACAAATGATCGTTCTTGGAATATTACTACGACTACATATGTCATTTGTTGCTTGGGGTACGAAAAATGATGAGTGCACAAGAAATGGGGCCAGTCCAGTGTAAATGATGGTGCCACTAAGCCCTAGGCCAGGCATTAGACATATGGTTGCAGCTTACACCGGACTCAGTGGCACCACATACTTGATCGGAAACAATGTGGTATAACGTACACAAAAATAGAGAACAAAATTTACACTTGCATATGGTAGTTTAAAAAGAAAAGAAAAATCTCCAATTTTCTTTTGTAAGCAAATTCTGAACACAATTGAATATTGGAAGCCAAATCCCCTGCCCCCAATCACACCCCCTCTTTCTCTTTTATACATCTAGACAAATATTAGTACATTCTACTGTCCAAACTTTACTCAAATGAGTCAATGACCACAGCAAATATTTCAAACACAACAATATGCATACGGTGGTCGTCTCTATATATATGTCTGTCTGGTCGACGGTCGTTATTGTCTCCGACCAGCACAAACACTTCTGCAAACATGTTCAATCACTTTTACGGAAGAACTAGACATTTTATAATAACATGTCTAGCTAATAGTAGTGTCATGATGAAATACCTGGAATATGGTATGCCTTGGGAAGACATGAATCGTAATTGCATGTCAAACCCTGACGAAGAATATGCTTAGCTCCGGGCCATGATTCCCTTCAGGACTAATCAAATAAAACGTCTCTGAATCTTTTGATCCAACAACATGTTCGAAATAGGCTCTCATGTACGCCAATTCGCCGTCGGGACCTTCAACTTCCGAATTACCGGGAAGAACACCAGCTCCCATCGATGACGCCCTGAGAAGCTCCATGATGTTTAAGTCTTCATCTGTAGCATCTCTTTTCATACCATATCCACCCTTTTTACCATTACAATACATAGACCAAACTGGTTCATCTAAGAGTTTAAGTTTTTCTTTATCGGCAGGTCTTTTTTCGCATTCAAGAGCTATTCTTACCATACCTAAACTCATTTCCTTTTGTAACACACTAGTTTGCATGGCAAGTTCAATCACTAACGTAGGAATACATTTTGGATTCTCTTGTATACATAAACTTACTCGTCCTCTTCGAAACCCATATAACGTACCGGTTACTAAAACTCCGGTTGTCGTGCGGTTTCTGTCAGGAAATCCGTTAAACTTGCAAACGGGCGTAAACACCGGAAACGATCTAAAGAGAGCACGAAGAATTCTTACAACTTTGACAGGTTTTTTCTTTTTCTGCGAAGGTTGAACGAGAGAAACAGGCAGCCGAGGTGTTGTATATCTCTGCGACGGTGTTGGTGATGCTGTAGAGTTAGAATTTGTAGATTGTTTCGGTGGTTCTTCTTCTGGAGCCGATGATGATGGAGCGTCTGAATTTGTAGATGCTCGCGGTGATGAAGGAGAGTCTGGTTTCTCTGTAGATGTTTTGGGCTCTTCTGCCGCCTGTTGTGGTGGTAATGCTGATGGAGGGTCTGAAATGGCAGGTGGTTCTGGCTCTGCCATGGTTGGTTTCTGTTATCGGAACCAACAATGGGAGCGGCGATCGATCACCAGAGACAGAATGCAGGGGAGGGGGAGACGGAAAAGAGGAATAAGGTAGAATATAGGAGAGAGGTGTTTGTTGGTTAAGTTAGGTAGTGTTTTGAGGTCTGGGATGTGTTTTCGGGAGTTTAGCCTAATTATAAGGCAACTTAAAGTGATGTTTGTGTTTAAGAAAAGAGTTGACAGAGATTCCTCAACTGTTTAGTGTTTTTCAGTTGATACAATTTACACGCCAGATCATGTTATTGACTCTAACAAATAATTTCATATATCCAACTTATTTAGTCTTAGCCAAAAACCACATTTGGGTTGTGAGTCTAATGACGGATTTCATATTTCAGGAGGATAAATTTTGGTTTACAGCAACAAATCTTCTGTTATGAGTTACATTTTGAACTCATTTCACATTACCAAACTTTAAGTCACAATTAATGACAGGTTTTGGGACTAGAAATTTCTGAGATCATTTTGTCTCACAAAATAAATTTTAATTAGCTACGATGAGTGTCAGGATAAGAATTTGAAACTAGAAAAGCCCTTTAATAGAAAAGCCCTTTAACATGAGTAAAAGCACGGCACATCCCTATGTGCACACCACTGAGTCTGGTAGGGAACCCACCGTCTAATCTTAAATACCCAATCAACAGCTCAGTCATTTGCTGCATTTCATATATTTATTTTCAACCGTGATAAGCGTCACATCACTTACATTTCATTTGTTCTCGTATTAGATCCTGCCATATTCAATAATTAAACAAAGTTTTGCCACATCTAGAATGACAATTAAACAGCAATTAAGTAGGGTATTTCCTACCATTTATTTATTTGAGTTGGAACCTATTATTAGGAACCTTGAAAATTCAGAGGTCCGAAGATAAGAACGGGGGGCGAATCGGGCGACTGCGAGTTAACTCAATCTTCATCGTTTTAATTGTTTGAGATCAATTCGATGGAAATTTAATAGCAGAACAAACTCGATCTGTTAATTCAGTTGATCAATTTTAGATGAGAAGTAACAAATAAGATAAGTGATTGTGTTCTTTGATTGAAATTTTGCTTCTATTTCGTTTTATGTTATTCTTATCGTATTTTTCGGTGGGTTTGTGTCTTAATTGGTTTTCAATTTGATTTCTTTGTTTTTAATGGATTTTATTACAGCCTGAATTTGGAGCGCTCCAGCAAGAGCTTACTTCCTTGAACCTAGTTTTCCTCATACCGGATTCCATGGCGATGAAATCTGCTATGAGGGTTTTGCGAGATCCCCTTCTAAGGATGTTGAATAGGTGTTTTGACTCAGTGATTCAAAGACTTGACATCTGGTGAAAGCAGATCAGCACGTGTAATATAAAGGGTGAAATTTCTGAAGGATTATCTACATGCAAAGAGGGTTTACTCAAAGTTTAACATACGAGGAAGGTAATCATTGTTCTCTGTAATTTAAAGATATCTTTGTCAGTAGATAGAAGAATGAATATTTGTTTATTGGGTGGTAATAGAATTTGCATGAGAATTATAGAAAATTTTATACAAGTGGCAATTAGCATGGAAGGTAGAGTGCTGAAGTATGTTTTCACTTGCTATATGTATGTAATCAGAGTCAGAGAAACTTCATATTTTCTAGCTTATTGTTTCCATAAAAATTTCATAGTCTTAAACATTGTTCTGCAAAAGAAAGCTTGGTTAGCAACGGGAGACTTAATAATGTCTCTAGGGCTAAGTAAGGTAGTGGATTTAATGAAGGAAAAGGCTAATTTATCAGATAAGGGTAATATGAAATTTCTTTAATTTATAAGAAAAGCTGCTATCTGCATCAAGAATGGAGAATCAATGCAGTTGGTGGGAAAGGTGTTCAGAGAAGTAGGCTTTTATCATAGAGAACTCAAGCATGATGAGGTTAGGAGGAGTTTGAAGAATATGTGGAATCTCAACTGGAAACTGGAGGTAAGGGAATCAAAAGTTAATAACATGTTTTTTCTTACTTTTGAAGATCCAGATGAATTTGCCAAAGTGGTAATGGCTGTTGCTTCTGTAGAAGGTAGGCTTTTAACTTTTAGAGAAAAGATTGAACAAGTTAGATTGTCTGATTTAGATTTTACCAAATGCTTGTTCTGGGCTAAGTTCACCTTTAAAGACATTTATGCTGATAGGGTTTATCTAGCTAGAAAAGTTGCTCCTTTGGTTGGTGAAGTTTTAACTATGATTGGGCCTCATGATGGTGAATATAAGTTCTTTGTGATTATTGATATAAACAAGCCCCTGGTGAAGAAAGTGGATGTTTTGGTCTCAGATTTAAGTTGTGTGAAGGATACTGTTAAGATTTACTGTGAAGGATTACCTGCAAGAACTTGTACTTATTGCAACTGGATGATGCACCATGATGGGTATGACTGTAAGAAGGATACTCCAAAGATTAAAAGACAGAATCCAGTAGTAATTAGTACAAGATAAGAAGATAAAGCTTTCTTAACTTTAAAAAAGAACAAAGCAAAGATGGGGAAGAATAAGTTTCAGTCTTCAAATGAGTTTAGAAGTTTAATTGATAAGGAGGCTGTCAATAGGGCTAATGGAAAGAGGCAGAGGATGGAGATTGATTGGATTAGTCCAAGCCCTAACATTAAGGCAAAAGCAGTAGTCATTGATGAACAAAAGGTTAATCAAATAGGGGAAGGAGCAGATAAGGAAGATAAGGAGTTAGAGAAGTCTGAGGAAATGGAGAAAGAATATCAGAAACAGAAGGAAAAAGAGAAATTCATGGAGAAAGTTTTAGCTGGGAGGCACTATCTGCAAGGCTATGCTTGGCTGCTAGCTGAGTACTATAATTTGAGCTATGAAAAGACTGCTGACGTTGTGGCTAATGTGACATCTGAGGATTCAGGGGACTCTTATGTTATTAATCTCTTGCCGGCTGAGCTGTTAGAAGAGGAAATAAGAAATGAAGTTGTGGTATCTGATAAAGTGAGGAAGATGAAACTAGGGGAAGGAAGCTCAAATGCTGAAGGCTCTGATCAGGTTAGTACTTCTTTATTACAATCTTGCTTTACTGTTTTGGTTATTTTCTTGAACATATTTGTTTTCCCTTGTTGAGTGTGGTAGTGTCTTGCTTTGGTTTTGATCTGTTTTACTCTCTGTGGTGTAAGTTGGGTGTTGTGCATGCTAAAAAACTTAAACACATTAGGATCATTAGTTTGGATCTCTTTATTGTTAGGATGAAAATTATTTCATGGAATGCTCAAGGATGTAACAGTCCAAAAACCTTTAATCATCTTAGTTTTCTTCTTGAAAAATATGCACCTGATTTGGTCTTTATATCTGAAATGAAAATGGGTCTAGAAAAAATGGAAAGTACGGCTAAAAAGCTTAAGTTTATTGACTGGGTAATAATTCCTTTCATTGGAAAATCAGGTGGACAAATTGTTGCTTGGAATAGCAATTACATGGCTCAGTTAATAGAAGTTAAATTCAATATTATTACAGTGTCAGTTAAGTTAAAGGGTCTATTATGCTATGTGTCCTGTATGTATGGAGCTTTAAATACAAATAGCAGAAAAGATCAGTGGGATCATATTCAGAATTTAAATGACCAAATTAAAAATCCTTGGATGCTAGTTGGAGATTTAAATTTCATCTTAGACAGTAGTGAAAAAGAAGGTGGAAATGAGGCGTCATCTAGTGCTTCTGCCATGATTCAAACGGTCATTCAACAAATAGGTTTTATTGACTTAAAATTTCATGGTGATCCATTTACATGGTCCAACCAGAGATAAGGTGACGCTAACATTAGGGAAAGAATAGATAGAAGTCTAGTTAATGTTACTTGGTTTGAAAATTTCCCAGATTCCATTGTTTATCATCTCACAAGGGTGGCGTCTGATCATAGTCCGTTGTTTATTGAAGTAGATCCGGTAATGTTGAGATTTGGTAGGCCGTATAAGTATTTTAGAGGCTGGAAATAACATAAAGAATATGATTTGTTTTTTGAAAATGCTTGGAGAAAAAACAGATAGGTTTCGGAAAATGACATTGTTAAAACTCTGGGTGAAATGTCTGTAGAATTTAGAAAATGGAACAAGAATGTCTTTAAGAATATTTTTTAAAATAAAGAGATTATAATGAAAAAGATTGATAAAGAGAATGCGAAACCAGGTCACTTAGTCTCTAAGAAAGTTCTGAATGCCTTAGAAAATGAATTAGAAAATTGGAATAAGATAGAGAACATTTATTGGTTGGAAAACAGTAGGGATAAGTTTTTTAAAGAACATGACAGATGCACAAGGTATTTCCATGTGGTGGTTTCGAATAGAATAAGGTATAATTTTATCCATACTCTTAGAGATGAGTCAGGGCTTTGGGTTGAGGGTAAAGAGCAATTAGATATACTGTTAAAGAACCATTTTGCGAGTATTAGTTCTTAATCTGGAAATCAAATACATCATATTTTCGACACTATTATCCCTAGTGTAATTTCGGAGGAAGAAAATTCTGATTTAGTGAAAATTCCAGATAGCGATGAAATAAAGTCTGTTCTTTTTGAAATGAATTCTTGGGACTCTCCGGGTCCTGATGGATACCCGCCGGGGTTTTTTTAAGACTCACTGGAGTGCAGTGGAAGAAGATGTTGTGCATTTGGTTCAAAAGTTTTTCGAAACAGGGAAATTACAAGAATCTTTAAATGACTCTTTTATTTCTCTTATTCCGAAAACTGAAAACCCAATCACTCCCATTGATTTCAGGCCAATAAGCTTAAGTAACGCTTTGTATAAACTTATATCAAAAATTATTGTAACTAGGCTGAAGAGGGTTTTAGATAAGATAATTTCGCCAAATCAATCAGCTTTCATTCCAAAAAGACAAATAGTTGATAATATTGTGATAGCTCATGAAATGTTGCACAGTATGAAAACTAATAAGTCTAAAAAAGGGCACTTTGCTCTTAAATTGGATTTATCGAAAGCTTTTGATAAAATGGAGTGGAATTTTATGATTCATATTTTTAGAAAATTTTAATTTAGTTCTAAATGGTGTGAGATGATTTTAGAATGCATTTCAACAGTCAAATCGACGGTGTTGTTAAATGGAATTCCTGGTATTCAGTTTTTCCCTACTAAGGGACTTCGACAAGGAGATCCGCTTTCTCCATACTTGTTCATCACTGCGTTAGAAGGATTATCTAGATTATTTTATTATGTTGATTCTAATAATCAATTCTCAGGTGTTAGAATTAATAAGAATTATCCTGTTGTCTCACATCTGTTGTTCGCGGATGATTGCTTTATTTTAGGTAAGGCTGATTTGTCTGAAGTTAGAAAACTTATGAATATTTTAGATATTTTTACTAGTTCTTCTGGTCAGACAATAAATTACCACAAGTCGGGTGTTTATTTCAGTCGGAAAATGCATAACAGACATGAAAAATAATAGCAAGAATGTTAAGAGTTAATAGGATATCTAATGATGAAAGATACTTAGGAACTCCATTGTTTTTTAATAGAAGAAAAGCCTTAAATTTTGAGCCTCTGTTAGATAGAGCTTATAAAGCTCTGAGTGGATGGAAAGCAAAATTGTTATCGTAAGCAGGAAGAACTGTGTTGATTAACTCAACTTTGTCTGCTTTTCCCAGCTATCAGATGCAATGCTTTTAATTTCCTAAGGCTACTTTGAATGAATTTGATAGGATTCAAAGGTATTTTTGGTGGGATAAGGATAATCCCAAAAAGGCTTATTATTCTAAAGCTTGGGATAAAATCAGAATACCAAAGATATGTGGAGGAATAGGAATCAAAAACCCGCATAATGTGAATTTATCCTTACTTACCAAACTGGCATGGAGGTTGATAAATAATCCAAATGATCTTTGGTTTAGAATTCTGAAAGGAAAATATTTTCTGAGAAATAATCCTTTGCATAAGAACAGAGATTATGAAATCTCTTGGATTTGGCACAGCAGTAGAATATGATTAAAGATTGTTAAATAAAATTGTATTTGGGAGGTAGGAGATGGTAGAAATATCAATATAGGGATGGATAATTGGATTCCTGGGGTTGGACAGTTAACAGATTGGCATCATGATGAGTTAAAATTGGTGTCTGACCTTATTGATGAAACTGATTGTTGGGATGTTAATAGGATTGACTTAGTTTTTTATCCTGATGTTGCTGATAGAGTTAAGTCTATTTACTTAAATGATGTCAGTCAGGATAAGATTAGATGGAAGGGTACTAGAAATGGGGAATTTTCCACATAGTCTGCGTATAGAATCATGTCTAATGATATGGAAAATATGGACAATTTATGGCTTAAAATATGGCACTTGAATGTTTTGCCTAGAACTCGTCTTTTTGTGTGGAAAATGGCTGCTGGTATCTTGAATTTGAAAGCAAAAATGCATGAAAAAATAAAAAAGGGGGGATCCTTTTTGTGTTTTGTGTAACGGAGATAATATGGAAACCGCTCATCATGTTTTTATGGAATGCAGCTTTACAAAGGCAGTTTTGTTTGGGTTAGGCATTCAGTTGCCATTGTTTAATAATAGTATCATGAATTGGGTAAAGACATGGTTTTCTGTCCCTTTAAATGATTGGAAAGAATTCTTTAGTATAACTTGTTGGCAGATTTTGGAATATAGGAATTATGTGGTTTTTTAAAATGTCAAACCAAATCCAATTGAGTGCATCAATTTAATAAGAAAAGTTTATAAAGAATGGGAGTTGTATTTGGGAAAAAAGGACTTGCAAAATAGGGTGGAAGTTAAAAAGAAAAATTTAATTTCTAAGGATGCAGTAGAATATAAAGACTACGGTTTTTATGTTGATGCGGCGTTTTAAGAAACAATTGGTTTTTATGGGTTAGGTTTAACTCTTTGGGAAAATAATGTTATTGTTGACATCAAAGTTTTTGCAGGAAGAACAACAAGTGCAACAGCAGCAGAAGCATTAGCTGTAAAGAAAGCAGCGGAATGGGCGTGGGAGCTAAATAAAAGGCGAATCAAAGTTAGGTCAGACTGCAAGGATGTTGTCAACTTTTTGATTGGAAAGCAAGTTAACTGTGATTGGAGGACAAGGAAGATTTTAATGGATGTGCTTGCTCTTTTGGGTTCAAATTTTTTGGTAGATATCAAATATGTAAATAGAAATGTTAATAATGAAGCAGATGGTCTTGCTAAATGGAATCGTGTGAAAAAAAACTCCCAACATAGTAGTCTTAAAAGTAAAGTGTTAAATGGAATTGTAAAGGGAGAAAACATTATGTTGTATGACTTCTAGCTTTTAATATATTTTCTGTTTATTAAAAAAAATATATATATTCAGAGGTCATTTTGTCTCACAAAACAGTGTGTGTAACGTTTTTCAAGAAAGAAGTTGGCAATCTGCTTTTCTCTCTCATCGTACGACTGCTTCTCTCTCATACCCATCTGTTTCTCTCTTATTTAGTCCCTCTCCTTTCCCTCCGACAATTTTTTCTTCCCATTGGTTTGTCATGTAGCTTCCTAACGGCTATTTTTAACTGGAGGTCCACCAGAAAATCTATCTGAAAATCTCTGATAGTTCTTCTTCTGGATTTCTTAACATCATGTTCATGCTAATCTAACCCATCTCTTTGATTTCCTCTATGAATCACATTAGCTCATGAGAATCACCAATTTCTCCGAAATCACCAATCTCACCAAATTCGTTAAAATCACGGATAACTCAATGGAAATCACTGAACAGGAAAACTACTGTCACTTCAATTGTTTCAATAGCACATCTACAAGGTTTGGAAGAGAAGAGGAAACTCACTTCATCACATAATTTTCAGTTAATCAGGCGCATAAAAAGGAGCAGGACGACAAGAAATCGCAAGAATCACAGAACGCTCAAGGAACCCAACTCAGATAATCCAAAAGCTCAATCCGCTAAATACATATACAATTCTACTTAAGATCACCATGAATTTACCAATCCTCAGTATTATCCTATGGAATCTCCTAACCATCCCTTTCAATCTCAGTGGATCTTTCACTTCAGGTATGTGTTGGTAAATGAACTTTATGACTTAATATTGCTAAATGGGTCTAATTGCTTATCTCATAATCAGTTTCTCATCCTAGTAGATAATCTAATTAGCTATACTAACTACTATTCTATAAATCATCCTCTTTCTCTCATTTCTCTAATCTCTGAATTCTCTAAATCAATCTCAAGCATGATTATATCTAGTTTAAGCATTCGCAAGCATGATAAAACTAAGAATATCATCACCCAAAAAAAACCAAAGTATGATTACATCATGTTCAAACATCCATCAATCCTAAGAAGTTTAATTGTTAACAAAGTAAACCCCAAAATATTTCTTCCCAACCCAGATAAGTATGTCATCATAAGCAAAATATTACTGGATAGACCTCACACCCCTCAGAACCTTGAAAGTCAACTTACCAGTCTACTCAAGATCATACCTGCTAGAATTACCATTCTGCATCCTCTGGCGAACTCTCTCTGCATGCCTTCTAGCTGTACGTGCAAGGGGATAGTCTTGTCCTTGGCCGTCTCTTGCAGGAGCTCTTGTAAGTACAGGTCCAACATGAACTCCAGGTCCCTCTACATGTGTTGGTGGTGCTGGCTCAGTCTCTGAAACTACTTGAGGTGGATTAACTTCTCCATATCCAGCATTGGCTATAGCAGCAACCTCAGCAGCAATCCTACCAACCACAGGACACGACATATCGAGTTGAGGAAATGCCACAACCTGCGTAGGAATGGGAATGGTAGCAATTTTGCGTATCTCTGCTTTAACAGGTTCAGGCATCACATTTGCAAAGAATCCCTGACGAACTCCACTAGTAACTACATATCGATCTCCAACAAGAACAACACCTTCATTAACCACAAATTGGTCAAGCTGTGGATGAGTAGCATATACCACCAAACCATCATTTGCACTCCAATCATGTCCTGGCTCCCGACTAACTGCAATTGGAACGGGTGGAGAACCATCATCTACTTGACCACCAGCAGCAGGGGTGGACTCATCTTCCTGTTGAGTGCCACTACCACTGCCGACTTCATGTACACTATTGGGGAAGATCACCCTCTCATCACCACCACTACTACCTTCACCACTTGCATATACACTATTCTGGAATCTCTCTGGCATGCCTCCCCTATCACTTATATTCACCTACAATCATTTCAATTGGTTAATTCCTTAAAGGAATCTGATCAAAAATTCTTGACATGCATGGAACATACTAATATCTTAAAATACCTGATTTGGATATGGGTAATTAAATCTTGGTCGCACCATCATGAATCCTTGTCCAGGTGGAACTTGATCATACTGCTGCTCCATCTTCACTCTCTGATTGTAGCGCAAATTATCCCAATGCCAATTGAAGTTCCGAGTATAGTTAATTGCTTCCCGTCCATTTGGAAAAGAAATTCCATAAGGCAAACTGTTGATAGGGTAGTTGGGATTGTATCAAATCAAAGTACGTTCTTCCAATATCTCAGGACAATGACACTCCCAACCCAAGTAAGTTGGCCAAAACCTCAAAACCCATAATTCTCTCCACTACTAACTTTTGTCACAGCGCTACCTTCCAAGAACAATTAGCCAGCATGCACTACACCAGGCATAAGTCAACATCAGCACATGTGATTAAAGATCGCCAAGATAAACGCTGGAAACAAACCATTGGCCTCAGCTATAAACAAAAACTTCGACACCCTGAGCAGAACTTGTACCATTAGCCACCCGTGAATTTTTTTTAAATTAAAGTACTCTATTTCCCCCCAACCTATACTCTCATATTACTCACTTGCTATGCTCATAGTGATCATTACCCACCTTTCACCTTTCTCTTCATGGCTTCCTCCTCCAACTCCAACCCTAACAACATTGACAATCTGGCTGACAAGCTAAAACTGCCATGGCTCTACCTGAAGATTTGTTTCCAAAGGTCTTTTTAAACCCTGATAACATTCAAAACAAACACAAACTTGATTGGAAATGATGCTTTATTGGAAAACTGTGCAATAATATATGTTTTGAGACTTCCAGAGTCAGCAACTTCATCAACAACATTTGGGAAATGCTCAGCAGAATTGAGATTGAACTCTGGAACAGAAAAAGAAACTTCTACACCTTGAGGCTTACCCATGAGGAAGACTATGCTACTCTGAGAAGAGGGGGAACAAAAGGAGTTTTTGAAAAACTTATGGTCCTAGTTGAAGTCCCTGCTGGAGGCCCTGACCTCATTAACGAAGAGTTATTCTCCAAAGTCATGATCTGGCTCTTGATCAAAAGAATTCCTAAACATATCATTCCTGTTATCAAAAACATCCTGAAACCTGCTGGCATCTTTCAAGGAGCTAGGAAACCTTATGGAAGAGACAGATTTAAGAAGAATATGTAAGCCAATTAAATATGGATGTTACCAGACCCTTAAAGTTTGGAATTGAGGCTTTTGAAACCACAAACATCTCTCACTGGTTAGAGTTTGCTTATGCTCTTAATGGTATCAAATTTTGCAAAGTCTGTAGAATCCTTGACCATCCAAGCCCACCCTGTCCAATCCCTCCAAATCAAACACATGCGATCAACATGCCAAACAACCCACCTCAATCCCCATTATCTCAAAAACAGAGAAGTATCATTACTGGCAAAGCTATCATCCACCAATTCTACTATGAAAAGGATGCTGCTATGGAATTTGAAGCCAAAATGAGACATGCCAAGAAACTGGAATTGGAAAGTGTTGTTGCTAACTTAGCTGCCTCCTCAAATGACCCTCTCATCTTTGGAGCCCAGCCCCTTCCAAATGGTCTAACTGAACCATCCCAACATCCAGATGTCATTGTTTTCCAGCTGAGGAATAGAAAGATGGACTTGGCCAAAAAGCTCACCAGCAACTATAGAAAAAAGCCTAACTTGAAAGATACAACTAGAGCTCAAGGATCCAAATCCCATATAACCCCAGACAACCCCAGACAAACCCTTTAACCCCATCAATTTCCCAATTTCCCCCCTCCAAATCCCTTTTCCTTTAACACCCTTTTCACTCTAGCCCAAATTAAAGAAAGAATGGACCTTGAAATAGCTAAGAAAAAGAAGGAAGCCTGGAAAGTCAAGAAAAACAATCACTAGTTTGAACCTCAGATGGATCACCCTAATGCTTATAATGTAGCTGAACCAAAGAGAAAGAATTTCATTAACATAATAGAAGAGGAATCCCCCAACTCCAAGCACTCTGGGGCATCCAAAAGATTCAAAGATTTGGACGCAGAGATGGCAGAGCAGAATAAGATTTCTTCTCCTACTCAGACTCTGGCTAATGGTATCTTGGAGGACAACTCTCTTGAATAAAAGGTAATTCTTATACTTTTCCTTTTAGCTTTCAATAACAGTCTCCACAATTTCATCAGTATATTACTTAGTTCAACAATTTTCAATACACTTTCAATTGACACACAGTACTCTTATACCTTCTGTGAACACATTGTTAGAAGAGCTACCACCAAGTATCCACTGGTATCATATTTCTGGCAATTCTTCACAGCTCTTGCTTGGAACTGTCATGGGTTAGGCTCAAAAGATACTAAGAAATACCTAAATGATATGCTTAATAAACTAAATCCTGACATTATATTTCTCTCTGAAACCAAAAAAAATAAAACTCCCATTAGAAAGATCATGAGGGGGAGCTAAATGTTTACAACTTCTGGTTTGTGGAACCAGGAGGGGTCAGTGGTACTGCTGGTGGTCTTATTTTGATTTGGAAAAGCTCCATAGCAGTTGAGATCATTGAATACTCTCTAATCCATATTAATTCCACTATTACAACTGCCAATAGACCCCCTTGGTTGTTTACTGGTTACTATGGTAGTCTTTATGAGCTAGAGAAAAAAGTGGAATCATGGAGTAGCTAGGTTGGAAAACACTGCTCTTTATAACCACCTACCCTGGATGATCATTGGGGATTTCAACTTTCTTCTACATGACTCTGAGAAATATAGTGTGCATTCTATTGACACTGTAGAAGCAATTTGCTTCCAAAACAAAATTCTTGATTTGGATTTGGTGGATATTGGATTCACATGTAGCCCACTTACTTGGTCCAATAAAAGATCTGGTCCTGCTCTTACTGAACAGAGACTAGATAGAGGGCTAGCTATTGATAGCTAGCTACATTTGTTTCCCAATACTACCATATCCAATATGCTGGCTATAGGATCTGATCACCATCCTATCTTGCTAAATTCTAACCCTCACTGGCAGAGTGGTAAAATTCCTTTCAAGTTCTTTGGTCCTTGGTTTAACCATGATGAATGTAAAGCTATTATAGCTAATTATTGGAGCAAAGAGCTCTCTGGTTCAAGTTCCTTCCTAATTGCTAGAAATTTCAAGAATATTAAACTCCAATTGAGAATATGGAATAAGGAAGTGTATAGGAATATCAAAACTAATGTGGAAGACTGTAAAAATCATATGAATTGGCTACACAAAAACTACTTCAGAAGGGATAAAGGAGAGGCTCTTAAAATAGCTAGAACTAATCTCAAATATTGGATGGACATTGAAGAATGCTTCTAGAAGACTAAGAGCATAGATCAAATTATCAAGTTAGGTGATAGGAACACTGACTACTTCCATAGATCCTCTAAATGCAGAACCAGGAGAAATAAAATAGATACCATCCAAGATGAAACTGGAAAATGGCTATCTGACTATCAGGAAGTGGTAGCTTGTTTCACCAACCATTTCTCTACAATGTCTACTTCTGAACCCATCACCATAAACCCTGAAATCATAAACCTCATACCCACTACCATCAACAACCATGACAACACCCTCATCAATAAAATTCCTGATATGCCTGAAATTAACAATATTGTCTTCAGCATGGCTGGAGATAAAGCTCCAGGTCCTGATGGTTTTTATGCTAATTTTTTTCAAGCTAATTGGGACATTTTGGGTCCTGACATAGTCAAGATGGTACAACATTTCTTTTCTTATGGTCACCTGCTCAAAGAAATAAACTTCACCTTCATCTCCCTTATACCCAAAACTGATACCCCTTCTTCCCCAAGCCATTTCAGACCTATTAGTCTTTGCAATACTCCTTATAAGATCATATATAAACTTATTTCTCAGAGAATGAAACCTTATCTTAACAAGATTATCTCCCCGTACCAATCAACTTTTATTCCTGGTAGACAAATCTATGACAATATTGATATAGCTCATGAGATAATTCATACCATGAGGTCTAAAAGAGGGAAAAAGGGAGAAAATGGTAGTATGGGTATCAAAATTGATATGGCTAAAGATTTCAACAGGGTTGACTGGGAATTCCTATTAGCTATTATGAAGAAAATTGGGTTTAACACTCATTGGTGTAATTTAATTCACTAATGTATATCTACCACAACTTCTGCAGTGCTTGTCAGTGGGTCACTTGACAAATTCTTTAAACCTTCTAGAGGTCTAAGATAAGGTGACCCATTATCACCCTATCTCTTCCTCTTCTGCATGGAAGTTCTCTCAAGAACCCTGTCCAATGCTGAGGATTTAGGATTAATCACTGGAATAAAAATATGCAAGACTGCTCCATCTATAAACCATCTCTTGTTTGCAGATTGTTGCATGGTTTTCTGCAAATCCAATAAGATGGAGAGCCAAAATCTTATGGATATTTTCCACATTTTCAGTAACACTTCTGGCCAGCTAATTAACTTCAATAAGTCTAGGATTTTCTTCAGCAACAACACTGACCCCAACCTAAGCAACATTATCAGCAGCAACATGGGAGTCCAAGTTCTTAACCTTCATGATAAGTATCTTGGCTCTCCTCTGTTTACTCACAGAAGCAAGATTATCTCCTTCAGGCCTGGAGTGGACAAACTGAAACAAAGATTGATCAGCTGGAAGAATAGCCCATTGAATCCTGCTGGCAGACATGTCCTCATCAGCTCTGTCACATCCACCATCAGCATATACCAGATGAATTTCTTTAAACTCCCAAAGCAAACTTGCAAAGATCTTAACAAGCTGCAAAGAGACTTCTTCTGGGGCAAAAGTTTAGAAAACCCAAAAGGTTACTATCCAAAGGCCTGGACAGCTGTTTGCAAACTCAAAGACATGGGAGGATTAGGTTTCAAGAATATGGAACTTTTTAATAGTGCCATGATATCAAAAATAAGTTGGAGACTGGAAAGGGATAAAGACTCTCTCATGTACCAACTAATGGATGCTAAGTATCTCACTGGTAGAAATATACTTAATATGGACACTAAACCAAAGGATAGTGACCCATGGATTTGGAAAGGCATTCTAGAAGGCATAAATAACATCCAACAATACAGTTCCTGGAGAATTGGCAATGGAAATAAAATCAGAATTTGGGAGGATATTTGGATTCCTTCTATACCATCCATTATACCTAAACCAATTGGTTGTCCTAATGAGATAACTATGGTTGAACATCTACTCTTACCTTCTGGTGACTGGAATTTAAATCTCATCACCACTTGGTTCCTTAATGGCATTTCTGATCTAATCCACAACATTGCCACTCATCCAGAAGAAGAAGATACAATAGTGTGGAACCTAACAGATTCTGGGAATTTTAAAGTAAAATCTCTTTACATGGATAAAATGGATCATCTCTATAGAAATGACATCCAGACTAGCAACTGGAAGATTCTGTGGAAAATGGATCTAGCTCCAGTAATCAAAAAAATTCTATGGAAATGTGCTCATGGAATTCTACCTACTGATGCTAAAACTTTAAGCATTCTTCATTACATTGACCCAATATGCAAACTATGCAACTGTGAAGAGGAAACAATGGCACATATGTTTCTTCACTGTCCTGCTGCTACCTATGTATGGAAATCACTACTTGGTGCCACACATGTAAAATATTATAATACTACAAACTTCTTGGATTGGTTGAACACTTGGTTTACCTATGAAACCACTAGTAAGAACAACATAATTTATGCAACTACCTGTTTGTTCATTTGGAAAGCTAGATGTGACTATATCTTTAGGCACATCCAGCCAAATGCCACAACCAGTACTATGACCAGCATACAACAACATCTTTGTGATCATAACAGAGTACACCATCTACCTCACCATATCCTCAACCAGAATCATCATAGTATGAGAGTAGCACTCTTGTCACTGATAATGAATACTACTCTCATGAGCTAGAGCATAGGGGAGATTATGGAATTCAAATACAAATTTGCACGCTACAAGATCCTGAAACTCTATACTATTTCACTTCACTTACAGTTAAATATTTTGCAGGAACCATCATTGGGACTAGAGGATATCCAGGACACAATGGAGAGTAGAGAGCAACAGGAGGAGCGGATCTAGATTTTGATTGGTTCAGAAGATTGCAGCATACCAACGTCGAAATCCAAGCTGAAACCAATGAAATTATAGCTCTTTTCAAAATGCTATACCACAATGCGTTCCAAGGAAGATACCAACTCAGTTATCATGAAACTCTTAGGAATCAACAAAATGCAACAATAAATGTGCACCAGCAGATCATCTCTTTCGTTCTTGTATGACTTACTCCTATTCATAGACTCTCTAATTCCAGCTCTTTTAATATGGCTATGCATTGTAAAAACTTGATGGTTAGGAGGGGTGGTAGCTCTTCGATCACCACCCCTATTACTATGTTACATTATTAGGCTTCATGCCTAAGTTTTTATATATATAAAAAAAAAGCTACGATGTGTGTCTGGATGCGAATTTGTAGCTAGAAAAACCCTTGAACATGATTAAAAGCACGGCACATCCCATTGTGCACACTACTAAGTCTGCTCCAAGCACGACCCTCCTAAAAAATAGTCCTTCCATCTCACCTGAAAAAACCACCGAAATCTCGGTCTCTTTGAGTTTTCTCACTGCTTCATCTTTTGTATTTGTTTTTTTTCTTCAGTTTTCGGATTGAATCTGCTTATTTTAGATTCAAACTATATCTGTATCCTAGGTTTATATTAAGTAGTATCTCTCTTTATTACTAGTCCTTATTTCTCCACTGATTCTTCTTCTAGGGTTTAATTTACTTACCATGGTCTTTGATTTCAGGAGTAGTTAGTTGGATTATTAACTTCTCTTTTAGTTTTGGGTTTCTCTGATTTTTCCTTTCATTCAGTTGAAGACCTACTCAAGAAGATCAATGTTTCTATTTGAAGAAATGATAAGAACAGTAGCAGCAAGAACATCGTCATCAACCTTAGCTAGAGAAACAAAAATAGCAACAACAAGATCAAAATCATCAGCAACTTCATCAATAACAGATACTGTTACCAAGACTCTTAAGCCGACATAGTTCAATTTGTTCCGATCCAGACCTCCAAATATTGATTCAGAAGACCTTTGTTACATTAGAAATTGTTACTGTTGAAAAAGCGGGGGTCAAACAACCACACCCAATTTTTCGTTCGGCAATCTGTATGGACTAACTCCAATATAATTCCAAGAGAATCAACTGGACAGTCATACTCAATCAAGGAAATATATCCAAGAGTTATATCTCTGTTTCTCAATGTAATCAGCAAATCAACATATAGGAATCAGTGAGCCTGATTATTATGAGAAACAACTTGAAAGGTACCAAAGACTAATGTTCAAGTGTCAATCAATTTCAATCAACAACCAAAGGTTGGATTTACCAATTGATTGAACTACGCACAACCTGTGATGTTTCAATTATGTAAACAAATATAATGCGGAAAAGAAATAACACAGACACCAGAAATTTTGTTAACGAGGAACCACAAATGCAGAAAAACCCCCGGACCTAGTCCAGATTTGAACACCACTGTATTAAGCCGCTACAGACACTAGCCTACTACAAGTTAACTTCGGACTGGAATATAGTTGAGCCCTAACCAATTCTCACACCGATTAAGGTACAATCACGTTCTTACGCCTCTGAATCCCAACAGGACTCTACGCACTTTATTCCATTAGCTGATCTCACCCATAACTAAGAGTTGCTACGACCCAATGTCGAAGAATTTATAAACAAATCTGTATCCCATATAAAAGTCTATTCTGATAGATAAATATGTCTCCCACAGAAGTACCGATGAAGTTTTTGTTCTATATTTTGATAAATCAAGGTGAATAGGAACCAATTAATGATCCGGTCTTATATTCCCGAAGAACAACCAAGAAATATCAATCACCTCACAATAACTTAATTATATGGTAGTAGAAAAAGTTATTGTGGAATCACAAAGAATGAGACGAAAATCTTTGTGATTATTTTTTATATCTTACCTATCGAAAATAAATCTCGATCCAATCTTAGAGAAGATAGTACTCAATACGAAAGAACAAGTAAGATCAGAACACGCAACTAAAGAGAAAATAGTTTGGTCTGGCTTCAGAATCCAAATGAAGTCTTTAAGTCGTTAACCTATAATGGTTTTAGGAAAAACCTAGGTTAAAGGAGAATCAACTCTAGTCGTAACTAGTATTACACAGAAGGTGTGGGGATTAGGTTTTCCAGTTGCTAGAGTTCTCCCTTACATAGTCTTCAAATCAGGGTTTGATAGCTTTAAAACAAAGCAATCAATATTCACTGTTAGATGAAAACTTGGTTTAAGATTCAAGCTAAGTTTTCTTAAAACCAAGAAATATCTCTCCACTGTTAGATGGTTTTAGCTTGTTACACACAAATGAAATTCACCTTCATTTAGATATAGGTAACCGTACCTAAACGTGTATATTGAGTTGGCTCAATAACAGTTAACCGAAGTTAGCCATATGAACACTTTTGTATTAACCACATTCATCTTACACTTCTAGATCAAATGTTAATCAAACGAATCTAATTTTGTTACTCATAGAGTTGTTCAATTGTTTATATTCTCATAGAAGTATACAAGACACAATTGAAAAAATATCGGATTTGATTTAAGAGAATTAATTCATGAATATTTAACCACGGTTTGCAAAGATTGCATTCCTTAATATATAAATGTATTTGTTTATGAGTATGAAATCATACTTAGCCGATTTTAGAACTTAAACCAACTCAGTTTGCAAACAGGTACGCAAACTTGAGTTTCAGACTTTGGTTTTGTCCGACAGTTCGCAAACGGGTATGCATACTGTCGTTCCGGACCTAACTCAAGTAAAACCGTTCGCATACTGGTATGCATACTTGGTTCCTGGACTTTAACAGTTAAAACCGTTTGCATACTGTTATGAAAACTTGGTTTCCGGACCTGAATCATACTACAACAGTTTGCATATTGGTATGCATATTGTGCTACATCCAGACAATGGTTAATTTTTCTAAACTCACATTTCAATCATTGAAACATCCTTAGAAGACGACAATAGCTGTCTCACACAAACTATTAGCTTATAGGTAATTTTCAAGTGATCAAATGATCAATACAAAACATTCCGAGTCGATATCAAATGACTGTCTCACACAAATCATGTAAGATGTTTCAAGGAAATTTTCACATGATCATCTTTTGACTTATTATTTAGTTTCCAACAAAGAAATTTTTTCCAACTAAACTTGTCAAGAATAATGATGAACATAGCTAAAGAAAAAAGCTACCAACACATTTTTCGAGAAAGATATAAGCGAGTTAAACTCAGCTCGAAATATCAAATGTGTATAAGTCTATATATATAGCTATACGACTTAGTCTCAATAGGAGATAGAATGGAATAGACTTCTGAGTGATAGATAATTTTTAGTATCCACATACCTTTTGTTGATGAAGTTAATCCAAGCTCTCCTCAGTAGATCTTCGTCTTCAATCGATGAACGTCATGGAGTCTAAAGCTCAACTAAACATTCTATCTTAATCCGAGACATAGCTATAAGTAGACTAGAAATCAAGACTTATAGTTTTTATCACCTAAACTTGACAAACAAGCTTGAGATAGAACCGCTTGCGAGTTCGACCGAGCACTGCTCTAACAATCTCCCCATTTGTCAATTTTAGTGACAAAACTATCAATACATATGGGTTACATAATAAATAAACTTTGTTGGTTCTCATCCAACATGCTTGATTTCCTTGGTTCTTCAACATTCCTTGAATTCTTTGTCACTCCAAGTACTCCAGTGATTCTGAACGTGTTCAACTCAGCATCATTGTTGTTGAAGATCCGTAGCCATAACAATAATAAAACAGTTGTTCTCAATTATTGTTATACAGTGTCATAGTATTATTACACAGCATCAAAGTTCAATTGTATCACAACTTTGACAATAATACTATGGTGATATGTATCACTCCCCCTTAGTCAATACTTCATCTCACAATGAAAACCACTCCCCCTTACATAATGATCCGTATACCATATGTAGTGTGAACTATAAAATAATTCTCCCCCTTTTTGTCAATATAAATTGGCAAAGGTACGAAAACTAGCGGGATCATAATGAAATTCTCAAAGAGATTATTCGTGACTAAAAGAGAACATATCAACTTTGTTTCGATGATTTCACATAGTCGAAACTTAGTGTATTCATCAAGGAGTTCATAAAGATACAAGATAACTCCTACAATATTCCATAGCCGCACTCCCCCCAAAGATTTGGCAACTAAGCACAAGTTCAATTAAGAACTCTCCCCCATAAAATGTCGATCCTGAAAGAAAAACAAGAGCGACCTTACTTTTACGAGAAAAGAAGGATTTCTTTGGACATTAACAAAATACATGAAACATGAATTTGTATCCAGAAAACTCGAATAAATTAACCACAAGAGAACCTTAATGATTAATTTAATCGGAAATGCTCAACATAGGAAAACTTACGGAACCATACAGTACTTTCACATAGAAGTGGATCAGGGAAAGATCAATATTGCGGAATATTCAAAAGTTCATTCTATCTTTTATCAATATTTTCATAATGACACTATATACTTAACTTTTGACAAATATGAGATAATCATAGTTCACGGACGTAAACACACATATCCCATAAAGCAATATATAAAACCATAAAGATTAATACTGCAAAATCATCTTCCAAATAACTTAGAATTTAAATAAATAAATCTAAACATTGCAAGATAAAAATCGTTGGCAATAGCTATGTGTAATCAAAATATTTGCTATTCCAAACATTAGTTATCCTTCTTTAAACACAAGAATAAATTCTCATAAGAAGTTTCCTAGACATTAAGATTCTTGAAAAATTCTTTATCATCCCCGAAGTCCTTGTCGTCAACAGACATTGGAACATTATGTTCGTGAAGAAAGGAGTCAATTCCAACAAACCTTCTTGACTGATGCCGAACTAGGGCCTTCTGAATTTTAAGAGTTCTTAAAACAATAGCCTTTATTTGCTGAATCTCCTTCCTTATTTCCTTCAACTCTTCAAGAACACTAGAAAACTTCTGAAGATTTGAGAGAATAGCCATTGGTTTCTTCATATTCTTCCTTTTTATTTTCAAAGTTGTAGAGGAATGAGATTTATCCTTTTACTTCATGATTAATGGCTGAACAATCATATTAACATCTTTTCCATCAGAAGATAAGATGCTAGGAGTCTCCATTCAATTATGGAATTGTGAGAGAAATACACAATCAAAGCTCCCACAAGCAATCTTTTGATAAAAAGAGTTTTCAGGGAAAGGAAAAAAGGAATGTAGGGTTACGGAACCTATATACAGAGTAAGTAGGATTCACGTACGACCAACTCATAACCCTAAAAAGGGTATAATTGTCGATTTTAACCCTCTTTTAATAATCAAAACAGGGTAAACCTTTTCAATATCAATAATGAAAAGATCAACAGAATTCCAGAAAACAAAAAGAAAACAAAAACAAATTTTATTTTCCTAAAACCCGATTGTGCATAAATCTTGTTTATTTTTAAATTCGGGCACATGAGACAAGATACACCTACAACACAATTAGGTTGTGTTGGGGTAAACAATAATCTGTCCACCATACAATTCTTGTTCGGAATTCTTAATACCTTTTTTCACAGATTGTTTAGATCTTGTTCTTTTCTGTAGAGGTCTATCCTTTTCTTTAGAATTTAACTTCTTCGGAGATGAGTTGAATTTACATACCTCAGATGAATTCGACTTCTGAACAAAATTGAGCTTATTTGCTAATTGATTTGCTCTCCTTTGAAGTTTGTTGACATATCTTAATTTATGTTTGTACTTGAAACAATTAGAGAGTTCATGACCCTTAAAAGTACAATAAAAACATATCAATGTGGAGGACGGTTCAGACACCATAGCTGAGCATGCTGCTAAACAAATTGAGGTACCCGAAACATGTGAGATAGAATTTTCACTAGACAGGGAAAAATCCATTTTATCCTCTAAGGTGGTTGAAGAAGTTTCTCTAGGAAGAATATCAAGATTGATGTACGTATTGCTACAATTATCAAAATCAATATTTTCACCAAGGAGTGCAACACTTGACTTTTCATCATCATTTGAATCATAGTGATAATTCATCAAGAGTTGCAGCAAGACCTTTGTTCCCAATGTATTTTCTACGATTCGGACACTCATTAGCAAAATGACCAAAACCTTTAAACTTGAAGCACTGTGGCATATCCTCATCATCAGTATCGACGATATCCCTATTTTTAGGAAGGGCTCAGTCATGAGGTTTGACTGATGACCTGGGTTTATCTCTGATGAACTATTTACTTCTCTTCAAAAGAAGATCTCTAAATTGTCTTTGTGATACGTGAGACTGAGTTGTCAAGATCTTCATATGATGAATCAGTCTCAATAGGATCAACTATAGAATTGCCAACACTTTTACTTTTGTCAAGTAATTTAGTGTTCTTTTGTGCTTTGAAAGCAATATCCTTTCCAGATTTGGATGTATGCTCATGATCAAAGATAAAAACTTTCCAACAAGAGTATTTCTGGAGAGTGTATCAAGGTTATTTCCTTCAACGATGGCATGTTTCTTAGAATCGTATTTAGCTGGTAACGATCTGAGAATTTTCATCACAATATCCTTTTCAAGATAGTCTTACCTAATAAAAAAGATGCATTAACAATTTCAGACACTTTGTGATTAAACTCATCAAATGAATCTACATCAGCCATACAAAGGTTTTCCCAATCAGAATTTAGGTTTTGAAGCCTAGATTCCTTTTCAGAGGTATTCCCTTCAAATACGGTTTCTAAGATATCCCAAGCATCTTTAGACCGAGTGCAGTAGTCACATGGTGCTGAAGATCTTGGGTAATGGCATGTATGATAGCATTTAAGCCGTCAGAATTTTGCTTTGCAACAAGAATCTCATCAGGCTCATATCTACCAATATCCTTTACAATAGTTACACCGTCTACTGTAACCGTTGGAGGATTATAGCCATTAACAACATAAACCCATGGTTGAAAATCACGCGCTTGAAGAAAGACACACATAGCAATTTTCCACCATAAGTGATTCGAGCCATCAAAGACTGGCGGTACGTTTATATAGATAGCGTTTCTGTCCATAGAGTCAGTTTGCTACAAACACAGACTTATGAGGTCTTTAACGTGTTTGCCTACTCTGATACCAATTGAAAAAGCGGGGGTCTAACAACCACACCCAATATTTCGTTCGGCAATCTGTATGGACTAACTCCAATATAATTCCAAGAGAATCAACTAGACAGTCAGACTCAATCAAGGAAATATATCAAAGAGTCACCAAATCAAACATATATGAATCACTGAGCCTGATTATTATGAGAAACAACTTGAACGGTACCAAAGACCAATGTTAAAGTTTCAATCAATTTCAATCAACAACCAAAGGTTGGATTTACTAATTGATTGAACTACGCACAACCTGTGATATTTCAATTATATAAACAAATGTAATGCGGAAAATAAATAACACAGACACCAGAAGTTTTGTTGACGAGGAAACCGCAAATGCAGAAAACCCCCGGGACCTAGTCCAGATTTGAACACAACACTGTATTAAGCCGCTACAGATAATAGACTACTACAAGTTAACTTCGGACTGTAATGTAGTTGATCCCTAACCAAGTCTCACACCGATTAAGGTACAGTCGCGTTTCTTATGCCTCTAAATCCCAGCAGGACTCTACGCACTTGATTCCCTTAGATGATCTCACCCACAACTAGGAATTTCTACGACCCAAAGTCGAAGACTTTATAAACAAATTTGTGTCCCACATAAAAGTCTATTTTGATAGATAAATATGTGTCCCACAGAAGTACCTATGAAGTTTTTGTTCCGTCTTTTGATAAATCAAGGTGAACATGAACCAATTGATAATACGGTCTTATATTCCCGAAGAACAGCCTAGAAATATCAATCACCTCACAATAACTTAACTATATGGTAGTAGAACAAGTTATTGTGGAATCACAAAGAATGAGACGAAGAGCTTTGTGATTAATTTTTATATCTTACCTATCGAAGATAAATCTCGATCCAATCTTAGAGAAGATATTACTCAATACAATAGAAAAAGTAAGATCAGAACACGCAACTACAGAGAAAATAGTTGGGTCTGGCTTCAGAATCCCAATGAAGTCTTTAAGTCGTTAACCTATAATGGTTTTAGGAAAAACCTAGGTTAAAAGAGAATCAACTCTAGTCGCAACTAGTAGCACAAACAAGGTGTGGGGATTAGGTTTTCCAGATGCTAGAGTTTTCCCTTATATAGTCTTCAAATTAGGGTTTGATAGCTTTAAAACAAAGAAATCAATATTCACCATTAGATGAAAACCTGATTTAAGATTCAAGCTAATTTTTCTTAAAACCAAAGCAATGTCTCTCCACCGTTAGATGATCTTAGCTTGTTACACAAAAATGAAATATACCTTCATTTAGATATGGGTAACCGTACCTAAACGTGTTATTAAGTTGGCTCAATAACAATTAACCGAAGTTAGCCATATGAACACTTTTGTATTAACCACATTCATCTTACACTTCTAGATCAAATGATAATCAAATGAATCTAATTGTGTTACTCATAGAGTTGTTCAATTGTTTATATTTTCATAGAAGTATACAAGACACAATTGAAACAAAATCGGATTTGATTCAAGAGAATCAATTCATGAACATTTAGCCACGTTTGCAAAGATTACATTCCTTAATATATAAATTTATTTGTTCATGAGTATGAAATCATACTTAGCCGATTTTAGAATTTAAACCAACTCTTTTTGCAAACGGGTACGCAAACTTGAGTTCCGAACTTTGGTCTTGTCCGACAGTTCGCAAACGGGTACGCATACTGTCGTTCTTGACCTAACTCAGGCAAAATCGTTCGCATACTTGGTTCCCGGACTTTAACAGTTAAAACCATTCGCATACTGTTATGCAAACTTGGTTTCCGGACCTGAATCATACTACAAAATTTTCATACTTGTATGCATACTGTGTTATATCCAGACATTGGTTAATTGTTCTAAACTCCCATTTCAATTATTAAAACATCCTTAAAAGACGACAATAGCTGTCTCACACAAACTATTATCTTATAAGTAATTTTCAAGTGATCGAATAATCAATACGAAACATTCCGAGTCGACATCAAATGATTATCTCACACAAATCATGTAAGATGTTTCGAGGCAATTTTCACATGATCGTATTTTGACTTATTCTTTAGTTTCCAACAAATAAATTGTTTCCAACTAAACTCGTCCAGAATAATGATGAACGTAGCTAAAGAAAAAAATTCCAACACATATTTTGAGAAATATATAAGCAAGTTAAACTTAACTCGAAATATCAAATGTGTATAATGTAAAAGTCTATATAGCTATACGACTTAGTCTCAATAGGAGATCGAATAGAATAGACTTCTGAGTGATAGATAAATTTTAGTCTCCACATACCTTTTGTTGATGAAGTTCCTCCAAGCTCTCCTTAGTAGATCTTTGTCTTCAATCGATGAATGCCATGAAGTCTAAAGCTGAACTACACATTCTATCCTAATCCGAGACATAGCTATAAGTAGACTAGAAATCAAGACTTATAGTTTTGATCACCTAAACTTGAAAAACAAGCTTGAGATAGCAACGCTTGTGAGTTTGACCGAGCAGTGCTCTAACAACTGTTACTTAGATTTAGGTAGTTATTGTTGTTACTTTGAAAACATATCATGATACTTAATTTTACACGATCTTGATAACATTGGGTTGGATATGATCCAATCACTGCTCTATGCAGTCATACATATTGATTTTGCTACAAAATCAATTTGTCCCATTATTGAGGCGTGGTCCTCTTGGAATTCTGAAATGGTTATGATTGTATGATGAATTTGAAAAACTTCTGTAATGTTTCTGCTTCTCAAAATCAGTATTATCAATATATTGTATGAGGTTCGCCTCTTTTCCGGAAAAAAATCTTAGACACCCACTCAGCATCTCAGTCATTCGCTACACTTCGTATATTTATTCATTTGTTCTCATATTAGATGCCGTCATATTCAAAAATTAAACAAAGTTTTGCCACATCCAAAATGACGATTAACCCGTGGTTAAGTAGGTGTTTTTTGTCACTTTTTGATTTACTTTGGAGACCATTATTAGGGATATATATAACTAATTTTTTTTAGGGATGACGAAATGACAAAATAGGGTCATTCGGTAGTAATCTCAATACTTGTCCGATAATTTTTTATAGTGTCTAAATTGTCCTTTGTCAATTTGTATAATTATCTAAAACTTGAATTGATTGTGTATCGTTGGTAATTAGATTAAGGAATTGATTTATAGTTAGTGTTTGAAAATCAATTAAAATTTGATTTTTTTTGTTAAATTTCAGAATCACCTACAACTAGGATTCAAGAATAACCTAGTCCTAAAATTCTGTTTACTGCTGATTATTTATCATTTTCTAGTCGTAAGTGATAAATTTCAGAGTCACCAAGGCTGGGAGTTCATTTTTTCAGTGTAATGGAAAAATTAAATTAACTTATGACGCCTGTCCAGCTGTAATTATATAATTATATAGCCCACGGCTAAGAGTTCATCAATTCTTAGGAGCAGGTAGTTCCAAAACGTGAAATTTGAAATTAAATTTCGAACAATCTTACCTATTTAACCTCAAAAGCAAGAAAAAGTTGTGGGTTTTCGATTCTTACCTAAGGGTGGTTCCTATGGATCTTTGCAAATGATAGGATTTGTTTAGCCAGGTGAATTGGCAAACCCGGTTTGGCCTTATGTTAAAACGTATTTGGCGAGAGAAGAAAAAATGCATGGCATATGTTTGGACATGCGGCTAAACGTAAGATTCTATCGGCTGTAGTTCATCAGCTGGCGACTTATCTTCCGCTAGTGGAAAACATCTTCCCCCAACAACCAATGTTAACTATAACGATATTTCTGATCTATATAAATTACTTTATTCTCTTCTACCAAATCACAACACTCTTTACGCATATTAGTTTTCTCTTAGCTTCAATCTATTTGATTCTCAACTGTGAATCCTGATTTGGATCCTTCTAATGAAGATATGGAAATGAATGAAACCTTGTACGAAGAAGAGGAGGAGACGTATTTAAAGTTTTTGTTTCAATTGGATAAAGAGCCAAATGAAACTAGAAGGCGACATAAATTTAGTAGAGCAACTGTACCAACAATGCCACCGTAATTATAGTAGATCACGCGACACAAGCTACGCCTATGACGTCTTTTGTCAAGTCGAAAGGCGTGATAATTCATGTGTTTCTCTTTGTAGCCCTCCATGAGAAAACCCTCAAATTTGTTGGTTTGCCCATCCATTGGTTTTCCTATCCCATAATAGGCCCAAATTTGATTTGTGAATTCCATATGAGTTGTCCTAATAGAAGTCATTTCAAGTCGACAGTAAATCATTGGTTGAAAAAAATGAGGGAGAGGAAGAAATAGAAACAGATGAAGAAGGGAAGGAAAATAATTTGATTTTTTTTTATGGTTATAAATTTAGGTTTAGTTAAATAAAGAGTAATTTTGACATTTGCGACATATTAAATCCTTCCATATGCAAGTCCTTCCCTATGTAGTGTTAGAGCACTGCTCGGTCGAACTCGCAAGCGTTGCTATCTCAAGCTTGTTTGTCAAGTTTAGTTGCCAAAACTATAAGTCTTGATTTCTAGTCTACTTATAGCTAAGTCTCGGACTAGGATATAAAGTGTAGTTGAGCTCTAGACTCCACGGCATTCATCATACAAAGACGAAGAACTACTCAAGGAACTAGTGGAACTTCATCGACTAAAAGGTATGTGGAAACTTGAACTTATCTATCACTCAAAAGTCTATCTACTCTATCTCCTATCTTGAGACAAAAGTCGTATTGCTATATAGACTTCGATTATACACATTTGCTATTTCGAGCCGAGTTTATCTCACTTATCTATTTCTCGAAATATGTGTTGGTAAGATTTCGCTTTGGCCAAGTTCATTTTTACAAATGACGAAAGTCATGTTGATTATTTCAATATCTTGAAAATTTCTTTGATGAAAAATAGTGTATGAATAACCTCTATTTAACATCCTCTAAGAATGTTTCAATGATTGAAATGAGAGTTTAGAATATATAACCTTGAATGGATATAAACATTGTATGTGAACTCATACGTGTGTAAGTCCAAAATCCTTGAACCAAAGTATGCGTACTTTGCTGCTCAGGATAATCGGAACTAAAGTACGCGTACCCGTACGCATACTGCCGGAAGTTCACGTCCCTTGAATTTCTGCTGGAGTTTGTGAACTGAAAACAAACTTAAACCGGGTATGCATACTTGAGTGGGTTATTTTCTAAAAACGGTTTATTCGTGAATTTAAACTTATATAATCGTAGGAATGCATACTTGCAAACCGTGGCTATAAAGTTCATGAATCGATTCGAGTGAATCAAAATCGTTTTTGTTTCGATTGTGTCTTGTATACTTCTATGAGATCTATGCAATTGAACAACTCTCTAACTAGTTCCCTTGAGTCAGTTGAACTGGTTATGGTGAAGATGAATAAGGTTGATATGAAAGTGCCCATATGGCTAACCATTTGGTTAACTATTGTTGAACCAACTAGGTGTACACGTTTAGGTACGGTTACACAAACCTAAATGGACGTGCATTTTATTTGTGTATAACAAGCTAAGTTCGATCTAACGGTTGAAAGATATTAGCTTGAATCTAATCAGGTTTTCATCTAACGGTGAATATTGAATGCTTTGTTACCAAGGTAACTTAGATTGCAAACCCTGATTTGGAGACTATATAAAGGAGAACTCTAGAAACTGGGAAACCTAATCCCCACACCCCCTGTGTGATACTAGTTGTATAAGCTAGAGTCGATTCTCCTTTAACCTTAGGTTTCTACCGAGACCCTGTAGGTTAACGACTTGAAGACTTCATTGGGATTGTGAAGCCATACCCAACTATTTTCTCTGTAGTTGCGTGATCTGATCTTGCTGTTTCTATCGTATTGAGTGCAATCGTAAGATTGGCTTGAGATTAATTTCTCCGATAGGTAAGATAGAAATGTAGTCACAAACATCTTTGTCTCATCGTTTGTGATTCCGCAATATCTTGTTTCGCTAGTCGATTAAGATTATTGTGAGGTGATTGATAATTCTTGGCTGTTCTTCGGGAATATAAGTCCGGGTTATCGATTGGTTCCTGTTCACCTTGATTTATCAAAAGACGGAATAAAAACTTGTAGGTATTTCTGTGGGAGATAGATTTATCTATTCCTGTAGACTTTTCTGTATGATACAGATTTGTTTATTAAAGTCTTCGGTCGTAGCAACTGTTAGTTGTGGGTGAGATCAGCTAAGGGAATCAAGTGCGTAGTATCCTGCTGGGATCAGAGACGTAAGGAGCGCAACTATACCTTGGATCAGTGTGAGATTGATTGGGGTTCAACTACAGTCCAGACCGAAGTTAGTTTGTAGTATGCTAGTGTCTGTAGCGGCTTAATACAGTGTGTGTTCAATCTGGACTAGGTCCCGGGGTTTTTCTGCATTTGCGGTTTCCTCGTTAATAAAACTTCTGGTGTCTGTGTTATTTCTTTTCCGCATTATATTTTGTTATATAATTGAAATATCACAGGTTGTGCGTTTAATCGATCAATTGGTAAATCCAATCTTTGGTTGTTGATTGATATTGATTGATACTTGAACATTGGTGTTTGGTACCGTTCAAGTTAATTTCTCTTGTATTCAATTAGACTCGCAGATTTCTATTTGCTTGAGTAAGTATTGAATCGAGAAATTGAGATATAACTCCTTGATATACTTTTTTATTAAGATTGAGTCTAACTGTCTAGTTGATTCTCTTAAAAAGTATATTGGAGTTAGTCCATACAGATTGCTAAGCGAATTATTGGGCGAGGTTGTTGTACCCCCACTTTTTCATGTAGGACATTTGAATCCTAATGCAGCCATCAAAGAAAATTGTGCACCCCGAATAATAAGTTTTTTAGTTTGAATGGAAAGACTGTCTTTTTCTCTTGATTCACAATTCAAGATTTAAGCTAGGCCACGTCAGCTTTAGTCAAGGGCTAACTCTTATGTTGGTTCAAGATTAAATAAAGACAGCGCCAAATCATTTTGCGCTTTCTTTATTTAGCGTTTTATCTCAAATGGTTTGGCTCATAGATATGAGCCGTTGGGAATTTTGCGCTTTCTTTATTTAGTGTTTTATCTCAAATGGTTTGGCTCATAGATATGAGCCGTTGGGATCATCAACGGTTGTTTTAGTCTAATGACTATGCTTTATGTGCCCGACAGTTTGATACAAAAGCGTGGAACGTTGGATTATCAGGATAGATTATTAATGTAATGATTTGTATTCTCTACGCCAAATGATCTGGCACAAAAGTGAAACATATTTACGCCGAACCACCATTTGGCACTCTGAAGTTGATTCAAGATCGCTTGCAAGCGCTCACCTGACTCACTCCATGAATCAACAGAAAAGGTCATAGTTTTCATCTTGAAAGTTGTATTGTGCACTTCCATAATACTTAGCCTGTTGTATACCAGAAGCGGAAATCAGAAACAAAATGTTTTCATTTCACAAAAAGTTAATCCTCCTGCTTCCAAAAGTCATTCTGAAATTGTGTATCCAAACAAACTTTTAAATTTCCTGTTTCAAGAATTCCAAAAACAACTTTTGGAGTGATATTAATAGTAGGGATGATAATGGGTCCGGGTCCATCCGGGTAACAGTGGACTCGGAACCGGACCCTGTTACAAAAGTGGAGTTCAGTTCCTAAATTAGTGGACCCTAAACCGTACCCGATAATAATCCTGGGTATCCATCGGTTTCGGGTAAGAAAACTATCAAAAAAAAAAAACTCAAAAACTTAATTCTTGGCTTGAATCAAAATTACTTTTACCTTTGTATAAGTTTAGTATTATTTCTTTATTAATGATCTAAATAAAGATTAAATATAAGAGATAAATGAAAAATGAAAAATAAAATAAAATCACCGGCAACATACTTAAAATTATGCTAAATTTGGTGAGTTAAAGAATGAATAACTGGATTTCGGGTCCAATCAGGTAATACTCGTGTGGTCTTAAGTTGCTAATGGGTATAATTTTAGGACCTGGAACCGAACCATTTTGCCGAGTCTTGGAATTGGATTCACTGGGTACAGTTTCTGTTTCGGATAATGGATACCTATTGACAATCCTAATCTATAGTACATTTAAATGGTAAAAGCAGAAGTCCTCCTATTTCTCCAAAAGTGAAATTCAGAAGGAAAACTATTTTACTTTAACAAAAAGCAAGCATTTTTGTTTCTAAAAGTTGTTTTGAAACTCTATGAGGTTTAGTCTTATAGCCTTCTAATCTAGCATCTAGATTGGAATGCCACGTTAGCTCCCCCTAAGTCTTATGGAAATTCTAATCTAGCATCTAGATGCGCTGAACCATTACCCTTGGCTGTGCTGAACGAAACAATGCAACCATCTGAGCCGTGGATTAAAAAATAAATAAATCTCGCTGAACCATTCCGCGAATAGTAGAATGTTGGTTGCGCTGAATGGAACAACACAACTATCTCCCTACTAGTTGGAATCCGAGATATATCTGAAAAGAGAAGTAATGTTGACGAATAACAACGTTTTTTTCCCTAATCTACAACACTTTTTGTGTAATCTAGAAATCAAATCTAGCCCATAAGACTTATAGCGCGTTTGGATACAAATTTGCTTCCGATTTCTACTTCTCCAGAAATCGAAGTCAGAAGCAAAACTATTTTCCTTCACAAAAATTTAATTTTTCTAATTATAGAAATCGTTTGAAATTTGACGGCCAAACTGACTTATGACGAAAAGCTATGTCTTATCCAAACCCACTCCTTCCTCAAAAAGTAACTTCTGGAATCTGGATGGTTGCGCGTACAAACACGGTCTTAATCGTCGAAAGTGCCATATAAGTTATAACTACGTGAAAACAGTAGTCACTTGACTTTTCCAACGGTTACACTTACAGTATGCATTAAATTCATTCACAAGAATACACGGGATCTCTCTCTATCCATTCAAGGGGTGGGGCTTCTTAATCTGCCCCCCTATATCTATGTATATTAATCTAATCTGTTGATAACATTTCCCCCATTTTTTAAATCAATCAACATACAGATCTCTCTCTGTTTTAAACAAACAATTTTTTTGTTTATACATCCTGTAACTTGTCTTCTTCTCTCTTCAGCAATCTCCATCTCTCTCAATCAAAATCAAATTGCCCCCTGAAATCATCACTGCTAGTGGATTAATTAGCAACTTTCTTTGATTAGATTAATCAATCTCTATGATTCGTGATTAGCAGTAGTATTATCAAAAAGATGATTAGAGAAAACGGAGAATTTATAATAGAAAGTGTTGATGGAGTTACATCTTGGTTGATATGGATTCATTTCTTAGTTATGCTCCTTCTTACGATTATTCTTTTTTATCTCTCAATCATATCAGTATCCGATAAGTCTATATCTTCTTCGTCGTCACCGCCGTCATCGTTGTTGGGTCAGAATCAGATCTCTGCTATTAAGAAGTACAATCACAGTATTAGTACCAATTGTTCATCACAAGTAATCAAGGTCTGCAGGTACTTTTTTCAAATTAATTTTCATTTTCTTGATCTTTTAATTTCATTTCTCCATGGAATCATGTAAAAATATTTTGATTTTCATTTTCTCAATCTTCCCTGAATCTCCATTGAATGAGAAATCAGGGTCAATATCGGTCAAATCATGTTAGTTAGATAGTCTTTATTGTTCTTGATGACTATCTAGACACTTCTTCGGAATCTTGTTTGACTTTCTGTTAGTTATTATAATTGATATCACCAGCTTTATTTGGGGTGGCATTTATAATTTACACTGAGACCAACAACAACAACAACAAAGTTATGGTTATGAACCTAAATATTCAGACAGGAATGACTGTTGGTTCCTTAAGTTATGGGCATGAAGTAATGTACCATATCCTTAAGTTAAAATTCGATTTTTCGATTATACGTGATTAAGTGGTTAATTAACTATGTGCATTGTGAGATAGAATGATCTAGGAGCAATATATAAGTGTATATTATGTTTTGCAGGTAAATGAAGGTCACACAGAAAATCAATCAACAAGCACAAGAGGAATCATAAGACCTCAAGTTAATGAAATTGAAGCTTTCACTCCTCCACCTCCTGCTGCTACTACTACTTCATCAGCGTATTGTAGTAGTTCCTCGTATAATCCTTGCTATTTGCTCGAATTAGGCAGAAGGGCTTTTCTCAAATGCTTGGGACTTGATGATTCTTCTACTACCTCACAAGATTCTTCTCAACACAATGTAACTATCTCCCTCTCTATACTAATTTTATTTGCAAAAAAAACAATATGAGTAGTTATTAACTTATGAGTCATGGGCAAGTGATCTGTACTGTGCACGGATATAATGATGCATTATCTAACTTTAGCAATGTCAATGTCATTACAGGGAAATAATGGTCAAGGGACAAAGAGCGACAGAAGCCAGTAAATGAACTGAAACTTTTAACCAGAGGCGTCTCATGGACCAGGCTAG
>JAJJMB010017069.1:120328-137144 GCA_023531105.1 Papaver atlanticum
AAATGAACTGAAACTTTTAACCAGAGGCGTCTCATGGACCAGGCTAGCTAGGGTATTGCCTAGAGCCTCAAATTGTTAGGCCCCAAAATTCTAATTTTTCTTACAACTTGATTTTCAGTGCTCTTACATAGTGGTTGATAGTCATCCTATCTAGTTGTAATTGAATGTCGTTTGTTTTCCAAGTACAGTGTACTGCTTTCAATCCCATTTAGCCATCTTGTTTTGTACATTAACATTAGAATTCACTATAACAAGCAATTCTTTTCAAAATAATTTTGATATCATTTCTTCTGGTAAATTAATTAAAATTGATAGATATTACTATGCCACCAGAGGATCTTTGTTGACTTCATCAAAATTTAATAAATATCGCTATGCTACTAGAAGATATTTGTTGACATCCGCCTGATTTGCTAGTGCATTCTTCTCCTGGTTGGCCTCTCTATAAACGTGGTAGTTTGTAGGTATAGAATAGATCGTAGTAGGGATCTAATTTTTTTGATCATACCTCGTAAGTATGATGGTGTCTTGATCCGGATTGTGGTGAATGAGTTTTTGTGAGTTTGACTCTAAGCAAACTCTTGTATGTTGTTGTTTGTTTCTGTTCTGGTCGCCATAAGCATGGCCCATGTTTCCGCTGCTAAAATCGGGGTTATTCTTAGTGGTCGTGCCATGGATACAATCGTGGTAGTTGAGGAATTCTTGCAGAAAGTCTCACTATAAGTTTGATGCTACAACCGATTGAAAAAGTATATACAACAAAAATCATCAAACTGGAAAAGACCAAAACATCAAGTATCAACTCTTTGAAACCAAGATCCCTATTAGAGCATTGCTTGGTTGAACCACAAGTATTGATATGTCAAGCTTGTCATCATTGTATATGACTATAACTTTATCATGATTTGTAACCTACTAATTAGTCAGTCTCACACTAGGATTAGAGCATGGTAGTTGAGTATTATAAATTACCGAACACCCTCGAAAATTGAAGACTGAAAAACAATGAAGACATCTACGAGAACTCCATCAACAAAGATATAGGACGACTGACTATCTTATATACTCATCATTTCTAACATTCTATCTTCTAAAAAAAAATGTCATATAACTTTAGCATATGATGAATTATGAAGAAGAAGTTTTGAATTCAAGCTTGTGCTTGGCAAATCTTGAAACATGAAATCAAGCATTGTATGCCCATATGTCCTATCACTTTTGATCTTGAAAATAATTTTTATTATTAAAAAACTATGTCAATGAACTATAAGGTTAAAAATGTTAAATTATACTTTTGTTCGCAAACTAAGTTTTACATTTTGCAAACTATGCAATTTTGAGTTGTCCTTAATACTTTTTGAAATTTGCGTGTTCACAAACTATGCAATTTTAGGTATGTTCTTGAACACTTCAAACATATCGAGTTCACGAATCACTTTTCTTAGTTTGTGAACTGGTCTGTTTTTGCGGACAAATAACCATACTTGGTGATTCGTAAGCTAACTTTTATGCATGATTCCTTAACCGACAAATACACCAGTGCACATTCATCTTTGTATTATAAGGCAAACTTCTCACATGCTTACATGGTTTTCATTCGTCAGAATCAATCTATGTTGAGAACTTTAGTTTGCCTGGGATCAAATTAATTCTTAAATATGAAAACTAGTTCACGAACTTGCTTTCACAAGAAAATTTGCTTGAACCTTAAATAATCTAGCATGTTTCATCATTACAAATAGTGGATTCTCTCAACGTTGAATCTCAATCCCTACACGATGTATACTAGTTGCGGCTAGAGTCATCCTCTAAAGACTTATGTTTCTTCGTGAAACATAAATAGGTTACGACTTTGAATACTTCACTTAGGCTTTTTGTGGACCGGCCAGGCTATTTTTTACATGATAGATCTTTAATTTTCGGAATCTTACAAGGATTTGAGAAATTAATATTATCATCTAAGATGATTGCTGCCTTGGGGATGGGGAGATGGGACAAACCTGACCACGAGCATTGGGACATTGATGTAACTATTCTACAAATAAATATTCTATTATTATAACAAGTTAAGATATTATGAATGCGCTCTTTTAATTTTTTATAATTAAAATTAAACAATTCATATGGATTTTTTCAAATTCTCATCTATGTTCATAGCTCAATAGATCATCCCATGTGATTGTAATTCTCATGTATGCTTATTGCCGAATTCTGAATACCTTGACGAACTTTCAAGTCTAGACAGGTTCTCCCCTTTCTGTCGAAATTATGCACGACAACCCTGGTATACATTGTCCAGAGATTCCAAACTATAAACACATAATAAAAGTGAAATTATAACAACTACATGATGTCATCTAAGTAATCCAACAACATTCATAAATGAATGCGGTGTATCCTTGGATTCATTATAACTACCAATGTTGTGTCAATATTTATATTAATTGCCAGCATTACACATTGAAGAGGGGAGGGTACTAAGTATCCCATCAACTTTTTCAATTACAAAACTTGGAGACAATTCATTACGTTAACTTTGGTTAGGATTAAAGCAAACAAAAAACTCCTTGGATGATCTCAGTAAAATATTATTGAATCATAAAGATTGATTAAGAAACAACTTGTTTGTACCTTTTATTTTAAAGATAAAAATCAATATGATACGAAAAGAAAAAGGAAATCAAAACATACACCAGAGATCTTTGTAACGTGGAACTGCAAAGCAGAAAAACCCCAAGACCTCGTCCAGTTTGGAGATACAATGTATCACAAGACTTTAGTCTGGATTATAGTTGAGAAAGAATAAACCATCCAAGCTACTTTTCTAAAGTTATGTCCCTATTTTTGCAAGAACCTGCGCACTAGTTGATTCCCCTAACTAACGTACTTTACATCCCTAAGAGTTTCTGCGTAGTTTGTCTTGAGGACTAGCATTATCCTGCCTCCAACAGGACGCCTAATGATTTCCTTTCTTATGCCAGATCAAAGGGACATAAATCTATTCCCTGAATTGGAGGAATCTAAATCTTCAAGATTAGGGTTTATTCTCTATGAAAGTTATGAAGATACCTAATCAACTATCTATACAAGAATATCAATCTTGATCAAAGTTCAAGATAAATTCTTGTGGAAAGCTAACAAAAATAATTTCAATAGATAAAATTTATACTCAATTGTGTTTAAGTTTATTATCAAATCCGGATTTGATTAGTAATTCTTGAAAGGCCTTATATCAAAAGAAAACGACTTTATAATAAACAAGAATTACAAACAGAATAAATACAAATACATGTTACGAAACTACCTATCTTTTGAATATAGAAAATACGTATGCTTCACGAATCTCAGGTGAAGTCTTTCAAAGTAGAACCTTAGATCACGAATATTCTAGCTAGGTATTTCGAGGACAATTTTTTTTAACAAGATACACAAGCGTGTACATAGGGATTGATTTTTCAGTATTTTAAAATAATCAATCAAGGATGGGTTGCTTAAGGTGTAAACAAAGAATTTCTTACACCCAAAGTTATTTTTTGATTGCTAAATCTAATTGAGTTGTCTCCTTAGGTACAAAAAGCTATTTATTTGGTAAGAGTTAGACTTGCAATGAGGTTATTTCCATAGTTTCAAGTTGTAGATGATTGTAGCTCACACAAATTCTATAAAAAGATTACTACCGAAGATAACTCCAAACTACTAAGAATAGATAACGTGTACAAAGAGGCAACTATATAAAAGAAGATTTGAAAGTTTGAATATCAAGTTAAATAAATTCTTAGAAAGAACTTTAAACTTTCCATCTATAGGAATTAGCTAAGAAGAAGCAATTCGTAAGCATGTGAAAAGTTCACCTTGAAAACTAAAGAAGAATGAATGAGTCCAAAGCCAATAGTGTGTTAGGTTGACACGTTAAGCTTTTAGGTATGTGAACTCAAGTGATGGAGTTCGTGAACTCATAAGAGAGAAAATAGAATTCAAAATCTTTGTAGATTTGCAGACTTAAATATAAATAAAGTTATAGGAAAGAGTCAAGCCTTTAGGTTCGTGAACTCAAATGCTCAAAAGTCACAAGAGAATTTTCTTGTATTAGGTTTGCGAACTAACCAATTTAGGTTCACAAACTCAAATAACGTTAACATCTCAGAATGAATTTGCAAGTCTTGAGGTTTTCATTGAAATACCTGTGCTTTCTCTCTCAATCCTAGTTTCGAATTCTCGACAACAAAGAGGTTGGGAAGTTGAACATCACTGGACTGAAAAAAGCTAATCTGTGATATGATATTATTTGAATATGTTCATTTGCTAAAGTCCTCAGCTTTTGCTACGATAGATGGATAGACATAATGGAAAAGAGTCCAAAAGGAAAAACCAATCTTTGTCACTTACCTCGATGATTTTTTTTCAAATTGATGTCTTCGTGTGATCTTCAAGTTTTCATTCTTCTTGAGTAAATTGAAAAATATTTAAGACTCTTTTACCTAATCTATTCCAAACTAAAGCTGACTTTAGTAGGCAAAACTAAGAAATAGTTTTGGCATCTAAATTTGACAACAAACTTGACATACTAAGGTATATATATATATATATATATATATATAAAGGATCAACCGAGTATTAACTCTAACACACCTTATTGAACGAGATTGTAAATATATGTTAATGTTCACGTTTGAGTCGATGAATTTGGATATTTTTCTACCACCTATTACCGGATGTGTTTAATCTTTTTTGTACACAAAAAAATTGGAGGTAATGTTTTCCCAGCTATGCCATAACTTTTTTCTTGTTAATTTAGTCACCTCTTGTGCAACCTAATCCCTCTTAAGCTTCTGATGTGCAATCTAGTTATCACATTATTTCAATCTACGAACAAAGAAAAACACAGATTTCTAAGGGAAAAAAAATCTAATCATACCTTCAAATTCTGTTCAACTTCTTCCAAAGAAAACTCAGTAGGTTGCCTTTGTTTGAGGCGCGAAGGACCAAATTTGAGTTTAGGTATATTGTGTTTAAAAATTCTGCGCTCAGAGGAAGATTCTCCTGGTTTAAAGAAGCTCAACTGCTCCTCATAATTTGCTTTCCTAAATAATTCTTGTGACTTCCTAAGCCTTGAAATCTCCGAGCGGAATTTTCCTTTTACTTCTGAAGCTTCTCAATTTCACGTTTAATAGCCTCCATAAGACGGATCACATCTCGTCTGGCTTGGTAAATAAAAACTGTCCATCATAAGATCCATTTAAAAAATAAGAACCATACTAAAATTACATTTCGAAGAACGAAACTGATTTTATTACAATAACCAGGTAAATTTTATCTAAGCAATAGATGTAGTAGAAATGGAAATTACTAAACCAGATTAGAAAGGCTTTTATTTTATTTATTTATTTATTTTAACACGATAAGATGGGATTGGAAAGGCTGTTGCGGCATGTATGATATGAAGGGCAAGGTGCAAATTCATATTTCAAAACCAACAACCAAATCCTAAATTCATCTTTACATATTAAATTCTTTTAATTGACATTTACCCACACTTTCATATGCCTAAAGCAATTTCAAATTAAACCAAATTTAGTTGTATATATATGGATTGCCCCACTTTTAAATTGTTGAAGATAAGTATATTTTTGAAAACGTTAGTTTACACAAGCGAAAGTTATACAGTACAACCTTTGTATATTGATACACCATATATTAATAACCTTCATATATCAATAAAAAACCATGGTCCCAACTTGGGCCAGTTATAAATAGTAATAACCTCCACATTTTAATATTACTGTTTTTTCCCAGTCCTGTCTTAAGAAATTTACCCCCATATATTAATAATTGACACTATATTAGAGAAATATAGATATTGTTACGTTGAAATTTATGATGAAATAAAATATTTATCTATAATTGTTGAGAAGAATAGGTAATTTTGGGTTGTTACCGTAATTTTTGGGTTGTTATAGATTGATCAGTTATCTTCTAAGATACTAGTACTATCTACAATTCTAGAAAACATCAAAAAATTCATGATAGCCTTACAAGTTCTTAGATACATAAATGTACTATGTATTGGAACTATAAAGATGTATTACATTATCTAATAGGTTTACATTCATTGAACTAGAAATTTCTAACATTTCTAGGTATACCTCCCTATATTAATAACCTCCATATATTAATAAATTTATGAATCCCCAAACGTATTAATATAGGCCATTAATAAATGGAGGTTTTACTGTAAAACGATTTGTTTCCTTGCATTTAAATAGTTTTTTATTTCATATGATATTTCTTCATAGCATATGAATACATTTACTATTTACATTACTAATAATCAATTTAATTGTCAATATGTGTGAATAAAACAAAATGTCATAATATGAACTTTCCTTTTTGTTGATGATTACATATACCTTTTCTAGTACAATATGATTAGTTTCCTTTTTGTATAAATATTTTTTTCATATATAATATCATTATGAATTCGGATATTTTGGTAAGAATTTTTAAGAAATAATTCCTTAATTTCAAGTAATTCATAAAAAATAAATATCGGTTTAAAATGCGAATTATTTTCTCTGAAACCAAGAAACAAATATCTTGATATATTAGATATAGATAAATATTAATAGGAGGGCAACAATGGAATGTTGTGTGGTGAAAAATCATATTTTAAAGGTTGTGTGTGCAACCACTAATTACTAGTTTCGTATATATATATATATAAACACTCTTTAAAAAATAATAAAAAATTCAAACATATTATAGACACATAAAAAATCCATATTTGGAGTCCACCTAAAGTTTACGGAAACTATGAGACGCCACCACTCTTAACTAAAGTATAAACTCTAAGAAGGACAATAGAGATTTGGATGTGGAGGGAGTTAATGGAATGAGGTCGTTGGATAGATAAGAACCATATGGTAACTATGGCTATGGTGGGATATTGACAACATTTAAGAGCTTGATCAAATGGACCTGCTGGTTGATCCTAAATTTCTCATCCAGAGTTCATAATTTCATTTATTCATGTAGGTCGGGAAATCATTTTGGTACCATTTGTATTATTGCTCGATAGAATATCAATTTTATGATTTTTTTAATGGTTTTATGGCTTGAAATCTTTTTTACCGCGATAACGTTTGGGTTATTAAGATGAAACTTGTTTGAATTGTATCCTACCGCTCCTTTCTTTTTCCTCGGTAGAACCTTATTTTATTTGTTTTTTTTTACACCTCAATAACTGCTAACAAATAGTGAGAGATGTTCTGATTATTGAAGGCTTCACTAGAGAAGCGTAGTCCTTGTTAGGCCTGTCAATATTTGTCCGATATCCGGAATCCGTTTCCGATTATTCGATATCCTATAGGAATTTATCCGTTATATCGGATATCGGATATCGGATATGGATATTTATCGGATATTTCTTCCTTAACCTATCTATATCGGATTAGGCTCCATCCGTTTCGTTAATATCCGATATCCGATAGAACTAGGGATATACTTGTAATTTTCTATTTCCATACCTAATACTGAGAGTCGAGTCGAGTCTTCTCAGTATACTCATTTCCTATTTTCCTTTTCTTCTTTTCCAGTTCTCTTCTGAGTCTTCTCAGTTCTCAGTTCAGTCCGTCAGCTGATCACTCTCTCGATCAATCACTCACTCAGTTGTTTATCAATCACTCACCCGCTCAATCAGGTATTAATTCTCTTCTATTTCCGTGTTCGATTTTTGTGTTCGATTGTCATGAAATTAGGGTTTCTGTCTTGCAATCAAAAATTAGGGTTTGATATGACTTACATGTATGGATGAAATTAGAGAAAGATTTGAGATGGGTTTAACTTAAATAAGAATATGAGGCATTGAGGTTGAAGAATAACTTAATATTGATAGTTATTAGTTTAGGGTTTGATTGAATTGATCTATTTTTGATATTTTAAAAGTTATGTGTTGATGATACACTTTTAGAAGATTTAGACTGAATATACTACTGTTTACACTTGTAGTATTCTGTTTTACACTTTTACTTTCTTTATGTGAAGAATCTGATTCCTATCTTTTGGGTGTTAAACAGAAGTTAATTTTGACATTGGATTTACATGACAACAAAAGAGAAGCAAAAGGCTCTGAAGAAGGTTTCTACTCTATCAGGTATCATAATCAGTTGTTATTCTCTTGGAATTATGATTCTGAATCTCTGATAATGCATCTTAATTTACATCCTTGTTTACTATATTTAGTTGAATTTCAGTTATGAAGTGTAACAGCATAATCCTGAATATTCTTGTTTGGTACTGTTCTTGAGTGTCTAAATGTTCACTATTCTTTTCTATCTAGGCTTTTTCTGTTTGTCTTGTTGCGCCTGTTTATTATATTTATGTTACATTTTGAAACTGTAGCTCTAGTGCTTCTTGATGTGCCTGAAATGAATTACTTGTCAATTGTCAACCAATCTTGGGTTGTACCTTGTCTGTCTACAGCATTTCAACTTCTTGAGATACCGAGAAGCTTATCAAGTTAAACTATCCTAGCTAGTCATTCTCTTGTTAGGTTGTAACTTAAATTGAAATCGAAGCTGGTTGGTAAAGAATGTTCTTGAACTGTATTGTATTTGATCTTAATTACTCAGTTTGAGATGAATGCTTTTTAGTATTTACTGTTGATAGTTATGAATGCTTTTTTCATTTATTTGGTAACTTACTCTGTGTTTAATTTTAATATAGGCAATTGCAAAAATGTTTAAAAAACCAGGCAAGGGCAAGACAGTTGCAACCAAGTCAACCTCTTTGCCTCAATTTCAATCAAATGACATCATTTCTATGGATGGTTCACAATCACAAAGTGAAAGTGTTCAAGCTTCAGCAATTGGCTCAACACATGGTACTAGTGACACTAGGACATTACCAGAACCAGAAGAGAACCCAGCTGATGATACCATGCCAGGCTCTAATAAAGATGATGAAAATAGAGAAGCTGATGAGGATCCATTGGTAACTTCTCTGAAGAAAAGACTTAGAACAACAAGGTCACCTGTGTGGGATGAATTTGAAAGGGATGTTGAAGTAAGACGCAACAAAAAACATGTGAGGGAAGCTGTTGTACTAGGTACATGCAATCATTGCAAGAAGGTAATTGATGCTGGTAGTCAGACTGGTACTACCAGGTTGTCTAATCATTTAAAGATTTGCCGAGAGAGACCACAGAACAAGGCTGGACAACAACAAATTACTGCTTCACTGAAAACAGCAGGTAACAAAGCTATAAAATTATCTAATTATAAGTATGATCCTGCAATTTCTAGGGAATACATGGCTAAAATGATTGCTAAGCATGATTACCCTTTAAACATGGCTCAACATTTTTACTTTAGAATGTTTTGCAAGTCCTTGAACCCTGCTGCTAAGATCATGTGTAGAAATACAACTAGAAGTGATGTGATGAAGTTTTTTCATGAAGAGAAACAAGAATTGCAACTAGCATTGGATAATTTGACCTCTAAATGTAGTCTTACAACTGATATGTGGACTTCTAAGCATACTAAAGATGGATATTGTTGTGTAACATGCCACTACATAGATGATGAATGGAACTTGGTGAAGAAAACATTAGCTTATATTTTAGTGCCATCACCACACACAGGAGATGTTCTCACAGAATATATTAAAACTTGCACTCTTGAATGGAACATAGATAGGAAATTCCTTGCTTTAACTGCTGATAATGCTGCTGCTAATGGTGTGATGATGAGAAACTTAATTAGGTGGCTAGAGAGTAAGGATTGCCTGGTTCTTGATGGGAAATTGTTTCACATGAGGTGTGCCAACCACATTCTTCATTTGGTTGTCCTAGATGGTATGAAAGTTGCTGCTAAGTTTGTGCAAAATATTAGAGATTGTGTTAAGTATGTTAAATCTTCACAAGCTAGGAAGGAGAGATTTGAATTGGCTGTGTCACAAGTTAGGTTGTCTGGAAAGGGAGTTAGTCTAGACGTAGACACTAGGTGGAACTCAACTTATGTTATGCTCAAAAATGCAATTGAACTGAGAATAGGGTTTGAAAGATTAGCTGTCCTTGATCCTGAATTCGAGTGTCTACCAAGTGCTGACCAGTGGCAACAAGGGGTAGTTATTTGTGCATGTTTAGAGGTGTTTAATGATGTTTCAACCAGGTTTGCAGGGATGAAGTATCCAACTGCAAATCTCTACTATAATGGGGTATATGAAGTTAACAAGTGCATCAAACAATGGGAATACAGTGATTATGAGTATATCAGAGAAATGGGGTTGAAGATGAGGGAAAAGTTCGATGCATATTGGCTTGACAGTAATTTGGTTATGAGCATTGGAGTTGTGTTAGATCCAAGATACAAGGCAAGATGGGTAGAGTTTCGTTATAAGAAGATGTATGGATCCAGTGGCTATGCAGTGGAGTATAACAAATTCAAAACACAATTGACAGCTCTTTTCAATGCATATGAATCACAAAACTCAAATGCAGATGAACACTATTTTGGCACTCGCAGCTCTGTGTCTAGCTCAAGTATGATTGATTCAGGCAATCTAGATGAGGTACGTGATTCTGATTATGATGAGTTTATGATGGAAAACATGGAAGTTGAGGTGCAGAAATCTGAATTGGACAAGTACTTAGAAGAACCAATGCTTAGCAAAGGCTCACCAAAAGATGAGTATTTGTTTGAAATCTTGAGTTGGTGGAAGCTAAATGCACCTAAGTACCCAACTCTTGCAAAGATGGCAAGAGATGTCTTGGCTATCCCAGTCACCAGTGTGGCATCCGAATCAATGTTCAGTGCAGGTGGTAGAGTGCTTACAACACACAGAGCTTCATTAGATCCAGAGCTTGTTGAAGCATTGTTGTGCTTAAGCGATTGGTTGCCAGATTTCTTTGATGAAGGTAACATTTCTTCCTCTTTTTTTTGCTTAAACTCAATGCATCTTTGATCTTTCATCTGTTATTCTTCCTAGTTTCTATTATTACTACTTATAGACTATAGTCAATTAGTCATAGATGTAGTTGTATACTTGTATATCTTATCTAAATGTTGACTATTTATAATGCAGATATGGAAATCGAAGAACACTGAAGAAAGTAGAGTTGGAGACTGGACACTAGACAGACCTACTTATCATACTTGTGTTTCTTTTTTGTTTTCATGTATGTGTGAGTGAGAGACAGAGTCACAGAGATAACTATTTAAGAGCTGGACAGACCTACTTATCACATGAATGTTTTCATGTATGTGTGACTGAACCCTGTTTACAGGTTTTTGATTTTTTTTTGTTCAGAAACGGATATTGTCGGATAATTATCCGATATCCGATAGCTTAACATATCGGATATCGATATCTGATTTTGATATCCTATAGGATATTATCGGATAACGAATATCCGATAGTGCTTAACCTGTCGGATATCGGATTCCTTAATATCCGACGGATATTCTTCCATTGACAGGCCTACTTGTTAGGGCCAGAACTTATGCTGATGTGTCCAAATTTCTTGAGGTAACGCTAATATATATGCTAGTAGCACTAGATATATCTTTTCCAACTGTAGTTTTAGGTTCCATTGCATCAACCATCTATTAACCCCTGCAACATATGAATAGAAAATGTGAAAGCAAAAAAGCATATTCACGGGGAGATGAATGATGCCTTTATTTTGTTGGTGATACGAACCGAATGAAAGAAACGTCGAAACTAAGAGTTTGGAACGAAATACTAATATTTAGGTCACAGTTTTGTCTAGCTTATTGGGCCAGATAAAAAGTCTTTAGACATTGTAAAGTGGACCTACAAGTTTTCTGTGTCCGATTTCACTGAAGTTATTTTATATTTGTCAACCAATTAGGCAGTGTTAGTATTGGTGACGTATCTCCAATTAGCAGTGAGTTGGATGCCATCCTACATGGATTATCAGATTTTTTTTTGTTGTTATAGAAAATTTATTACTATTGAGTTAAATTTAATTTAATTTTATGCATGCATGCATATCCCTACATTAGCTATTAGCAAAACTATTGAAAAATGGATTATTATAGTGTAACTAATTTAATGTCTCTCTGTCTAGGCTACTCCACTCGTTGCTAATTGGTTTTTGTTTTTTTTTAATTAAAGCCGATGCAATGAGCTAATTAGGCTACTTACAGATGCATATATAACTTACAATTGTAGTTTTAGATTTCCTTGCATCAGCCATCTCCTAACCCCTGTTGCATATGAATAGAAAAGGTGAAAGCGAAAATTATATTCACGAGGAGATCAAGTGATGTATTTATTTTGTTGGTGATACAACTTGAAATGACGAGGGTACCCAAGTACACCACAATCTTTTCGTTTCAACCTATACGTCTGATACCAAGTGTGATCGTCTATGGACAAAGTCAAGGAAATACAACAACAAGGTATACACTTGATAATAGTTACGGTATGAAACCGATTACAACAAGGTATACACTTGATAATAGGTAGGTGTGAAACCGATTACTACAAGATCACAATCAAGTGTCTTGAATTAACGTACAAGTGTATTTACTTTTAATTATAATAAAACAATTATAATTGCGGAAAGCAAAGGTAAATCACACAACAAGATTTTGTTAACGAGGAAACCACAAATGCAAAAAAACCCTGGGACCTAGTCAAGTTTTGAATAATCTCAGAATTAAGCTGCTATACAAAGAACAAAGCCAACTTCGTATAGTTGAGACCAAGTAATCTACCCTGCTCCTACAATCTTCAGTATCCCTGCGCCTACAACCGTCTGTCCAACACACGTGAATCCCAAGATAGAAATCACTATCTTGAATTTTTTTACCGATGTAAAATCTCAAGCACTCAACTCCTTTTGATCGTCTTCCAAACAGTAAAGGAACAAAGGTGTTTGCTAACTCATATATCAATCTTTAAGAATAAAGATATGTTGAGTTTTGACAAAGGATCTTCCGTTTAAACAAGTAAACTCCTTTGTCGGGTAAGATCAATCAAGATTCACAACTATCAGATTCGGATATTGAAGAATACAACCAAATGATAGTTGCCGATATGTACAACTACTTGATCAAATCTACCAAGATAAATTAGATATTACTCGGATCCCAGCCAATTAAGATGTGTGCTTATAGTAATATCACAAGATGTAAAACCAATCGGAAAATTTTTTTCTTGTCTTCAAATCTTCAATTGTACCTACACACAAAACTTGATTCCATTAATGATCGATCGCGCACAGAATGGAGTCTACTAACAATGGTTGATCACAAGTTGCCTTCAGATCAAAAAACAGTTCTGAAGATCCCGTCAATACTTTGATCTAGTTTGAGTGACCTTATGTCAGAAGAGAATGTTTTTAAGAATAATCAAACTACAGGTGCAATCAAAGTTTCAACAACCGTTAGTCAATCAAATCAATAATCGAAAACTAAGTGACAATGCTCTTGTCTAGTTTCCCACCAATGGTACTTGCTAGAGATTTTTGATCCCAAAGAAGTCTTTAAATGAGCGGACGTAAGAGATTTCGCCTAATCAAGTTACTTCCCTCTCCGGTATAGTATTACAGGTAATACTAGTAGTCGGCTCCGCCAGAAACAATGAAGTTCTCCTGGCTAAGTATAGTTTGCAAGAATGACAAACTTCTCTATTTATAGACCAAGGTTGTTTGGACAACAAGGAAATTCCATAACCGAAAAATTCTCAAGATATGCAATAAAGTACCTAATTTCGGTTTTCATATTTCCAACTAATATCCAACCTGTAATTTTGAAGTCTCTCTTTAGAATATATCTAATATTAGTTTAACACTTAATAAATATGGTTTTTCTAGAGATATGTTTTTGATTGTTGGAAAATCAAAAACATATAATTCGAAAATCTTAATTAATATTTCGGTTTGGGATCACCTTGAATATCAAGGAATATCTTTGAACAATCAAAAGTAAGAATTGTGTACATGTTCAAATTATATCAACATCTAGAACTTTCCTATTTAGCAAACCCTAATTCCAAACTCACACAAAACTGTAAAGTGATATGTGAATGTTGAAAATCGGTTTTGCTCTTGGGACCGGTTTTACCATGACTCCAAACATAGGTTACGATCGGTTTTACCAAGTCTCCAAATATAGGTAGGGATCGGTTCTACCATGACTTCCAACAAAAGCTAGGATCAGTTCCACCAAAATTCCAAATATACATAGGTAGGATCGGTTCTATCATGACTCCCAACAAAAGCTAGGATTGGTTTTACCATGTATCCCAAAGTAGGTAGGGATCAGTTCTACATTAAATCTCAACATAGGTTAAGATTGGTTCTACCTGAATTCCCACCTTAGGTTTGAATTGGTCATCCAATAGATCTTCATAGAAAACCAGACCAAAACACCTATTGATTTCCGTTCGATTACGAAACAAGTTCATATATGTACTTCCTTTAAACTTATGTAATGAAACATAGTTTCCTAAGATGAAATCACACCTAATCAGGACCCATTCTGATAGCCATTGATCTTCTTTCTATAGAGCTTCATCATCGTCACTTCGGAATTGATCGTCTTCAAAGATATGCTTGAATCTCTCATCAGATTTCAGTATAAGAACCCCAAAGCTATAATAAAACGCACTAGTGGCGATTAGAACTGAATTTATTTCAAGGCATAAAATAGCCATTGTATACAGAAGAATTCAAACTAAAAAGTAAATCCTAAAACCTAAATCATAAAGTGATTTTTATTGAAAGCTATAAAAACTAATTATACAATTGCAAACCCAAACTTTATTAGGAAAATATGATTGAATCCTAGTAAATCTAGGTTTGAAGAAGATTGAAAAGAAAAAAAAAGGTTTTGATAGTTTTTAGAGAGAGGTCAAGAAAGCTTTTTAGATAGTTATGGAAAGGATCTAGGAGAGAGGTCAAGAAAGTAGTGTTGTGTAGACAACTCGGCACATTATAAATTGGTTTAGTAGTTTTATTTGATACTAATTACATTTTTTTTATGTTGAAGCCAATGGTATAATAATCTCATAATTTTTTTTTTTTTGTTGAAGCGCTATAGATGGCAAAAATTGGTTGACAAGAAATATCGATTATTGTTTGCAATTCACACTCAACACTTGGGATTTCTCTAAAATACATTAAACCAGGGTAAGAATTTCTGAAATACTTCCAATGGTTAGTCTAATAGTTGGATGTTGAAAATCCATCTCACCAGGCTAATAGCTCATAGCTCTAACAACTCACAACCATCAACTTTAACTCGTAATTTTATTTTCAACGAGTGAAGCATCATCCAAACTAATTAAACTACATGATATAAGAAAAAGTTTAACGATCATTTCAAAAAATTTAATTCATTTCCCGATTCCGAAACATTACAGAAAGCACTACGGAGAAATTTATTTTGCCATATTTCTTTACTTAACACTACACGAAATCAGGGATTTTGTAACGCCCGATTTTGTAACGGATATTTTTTAAGTAACGTCGTATCGACGTTGGTAACTCTGTAACGTTGGATAATCGTTGCGACAATTGGTATATGTTACAGAGTTTCGGGAGGATTGTGGGTAAGTACCTTCCTATCCTTAACTTAAATTGCCAAGTTACATTGTTACCCTCCTTTACTACTATTAGCGCCTCTATTACTACTATCAACTCCCAATTTCTTCTCAAACTCAAGGGCTACCCATCCTCCCAACGATTCTTCCTTTTTTCTCCAACATTTTTTTCCCCCATTATAACACTTCATTTTAATTAGCAAAAATCAGAAAACAAAATTAAAATCCAAAACAAAATTAAAATCATCTGAAATCAGTTTTTCATTTAATATGTTTGAAAATTAGAATAAGAATCAGTTGGGAGGTAGATAAACAACTTAATGCGTTGATAGCAAAATGGTTGAGACATTACTACATCTTATATCTTTCACCTCCATTTATTTCACATCTCACCGACTTCTTGGTATATGATAGACGCATTTATGTGTCTATTTTCATCTCTATTGTATATATTGTTAGTACCCATTTTTGTACTTATTATGGTATTTTGTGTGTGTGTAGGTATTTTTGGGGAATAAACATTTTTGGAAAAATCGGCTCGAAAAGTTGTCTAAATGCACCCCAAGGGACAAGTGTTATACGGACTCCAGCAGCGGATAAGGGGCACCCATGGCTATGTGTATCCCAAATTCATCTTTAGCACCCATCTTCATCATTTGAAAATGGATTTTTGGCGGGAAATTTCTTATCTTCACTAGCAGTTGGGTCGATCGATTTTTGATGTTGTTATGAAGAGACTAAAGGGCTGATTTCTTATGGGTAGTTGTTATATGACCTAATAAACATGTTTTGGGCTTTAGGTTCGACCGAATTTGGCTGAGTAATCCGCAAGAAGAAAACAGGGAGAAATAAGAATATCACGTGTCGATGAGATTATGTGGAAGATTGCGTGAAGATTAGAGCGAGTTTAACATCTTTTCAGCGTGCAAGAAGTGTGTGGAGATAAAACAGATGCGTGGAGGAGATAAACAAGGGAAGAATCACGTAAATATCATCCCCGAGTAAAAGAAAATATTTTGGATTTATTAGCGAGATTTCTTGGTGTTGGTTGATATAAATAGGTTGATTGGGGTCTCACTGTGTTGGGGATAGTTTAGGGGGAGAATAGGGAGACGTTTAGAGCATAAAAAATCGAGAGAAAAAAGTTACAGGAAAAACAATTTTTATGCTGGTGAAGAAGGTACGAAGAACATAAGACTCTTAAAGACCGTCGTTCTTCAACAGTTCCAGCGACGGTATTCCTTTA